>JAVXUL010064303.1:0-10109 GCA_035590515.1 Trichilia minutiflora
TTATTTTTGAAAATGAGTTTGAAAACAGGTACTAATGTCTTGCGGGTTCTAGGAGTGCATTCTAAGTGATAGGATGTATTCTTGGGATTCACGGCGATAGTCACGTGGTCGACTAGGGTTGGGGCATGACAGGATTATTCATTCTTCTTCCTTCTCCTCTCTCCTCGATAATTTGTCCCTCTTTTTTCACAGTGCTCCACAATCTTCATTTTCTTTGGATTTCTTTATTTTCTATCGATTAAATTCATGTTTCTTATTCAAAATCACTAGAAATTAACATTCTTTATCTCCTATTAGCTTTATTTTTTTTAATTTGATCAAGAAATAAACTTGAAAGAAATTAAGATTTATTGTTCACATGAAGATTTTCAACAACCAACAAAAACTGAAGCCTCTTAGGGTTAAAATTAATCCATTGGTAAGATTATTAATATTTTTCTAGCATTATTTTTATATTTGAACAAATTTATAATTATCAAGTTTACTGTTCATCCTTAAATTTAGGTTTAATTACAATAAATTGACTTAAATTATGTTATTTAGGATATAAAATAGATGCATTTGTGATTAAACTATAAAGAATTATAATTTAATTTGTGAACATTTTATAAGATAGTAAATGAGGTACTATACAAATTAGAGTTTTATTTTTATTAAATTTTTTTGTATAATTATGATTAACTGAGATGGAAATTAATATTTACGTGATAGAATTAGTAATTTAGAGACTAAATTATAAGAAATTAAATTCGATTTTGTAGAGTTGATAATAGGTAGTAAATTAAATATTGGATTGAGTTTGCAATTACGGAATGGATGTTGTTAGACGAATGATCATAGGATATTATTGATGAAAATCAGATAAATTATCGAAAACAGATTTAAATACAATAAATAGGTGTTGAATTAGAAATTCAAAATTTATGTATATATAATCATGTTAATAGGATTATATTATTGTCATTTGAGGTATAGAAATTAATATAAATATCGATATGTGTAATTAAGTATCGAATGCTCGAGAGAGGAGTCCAATCGAAGTGAGGGATTATAATGATATGCCTAGAGAGTTTGTTGTAGATATAGAGTATTTAGTAGCCTAATGCGAACTAAGGCAGTGTCATTTTAGGTGAATGGTGTACTGGTATGGTTAAGAAAGGTGATGATCTTATTTATGATAGAGTAGCCAACTAAGTGAAAAACTTATAGAGAACAATCACGTATGGATTTACGGATGACATGAGGACTAATGTCAATGATAGGCAAAGTTTTTAAATAATAAATCATGTATAGATCATTTTAAATAAGAATTATTTGTATTACATGATCATTGATTTTTATACGCATAAAGAAAATTCATTGTGATTTAGAATTACTCCTGATCAGAGTGATCGCTAAGGGAAGATGCCAACCTCAATGATTTTATATAAATAGGCCATCATTTGAAAATGTTTTAAAATGTTTTCTATGTTTTTCATAATTTATTTTATTTTCGAAAATCATTTGTTAACCTTATTAGTTAAATGTTATTACATAAACACACACACACACACATAAATATAATCCACTCAATTAATATACATTCATTGTGAGCCTTATACCTAAAACTCAAAGGTAATACGATTATTTTTCATTGTATTCATATGGCATAATTAATAAATAGTTGAGATACATTTGAGGCTCAAAAATTATTTTAGAAAATTAGTTTGATTAAGATTGAATTTTGAGGCTTTAAACACATAGACTTGAATGAAATTAAAAGTTAGAATTATTTAAAAGTGTACTCGAATGATATTTTCTAAATTTATTTAATGTAAGTGTTAGTGTTGCATGGCTAAAATCATTCGTGTTATTGATTTTGGTATTTTATATTAAATTACTATTTATAATATGTATTGTATATTTTATTAATAAAAAAAATTATTCTATTCATATGTGTATGCTACATCACCTTTTTATTCATACTAATTATAAAGTATACATATGAATTATCCAAATTATTTAATTATCTAAATTATTTCTTATAAAAATTATATCGATCGAGCATCGATATCACATAATAGATACACTAAATATCTCTGATGAATATCATAAGATGATATTAGTGCGAATGACATGATAGTCATGTCATTAGGATATTGGTGTGGGTTAATAATTAGAGAATTATTTTTCAAATATGATCAAAGATATGATGAATTACATGAAAGTATGACATTAATAATTCATTATATGATTATACTAGTATGAAAATTACTCCTTTGATCTAAGACATCATTATCGTCATTCGATATAGGTGCACATGATTTGTATAGTGTATAAATACAAGACTAATTATGTCTCATACATAAAAACTGGTTTGGTTATGTATTATTTATATCAGAATATGAATGATTATTAATACGTGATCCATTAACGATATAAAGGATTTCAAGATTCTATTAACTCAATTTAGATTCAAGTTCTCAATCGAATATTGATAAATACCTGAAATATAGATCTTTAGTCAAAGCAATTCAAAGTTATATGAAAGAATTTTATGATAAAGAGTTCAAAGAATAATGATCAAAAGTCTGAGCAAAAATTGAGTTTAGGATATTTAACATCCGTGAGCCCTAACTTAATTAAGATTAGGTGAACGGAAGGAATTTATCTACATGAAAAGGATAGTCAAGCATAAAAGGGTTCAATGAAGACTTTTTTTATTGTGGTTTAGGGGCTATGACATATTTTTAGATGTTAATTCTAGTTGTTGAGTATATGAATGATTCAAAATAAGATCAATAAGATCGATTTCGATTCATGACTAATACCACAGTAAATTCGAAAGATCACAACATATAACTTATGGTTATTCTTACTTTTATAGAGAATAAATATTATTTGCAAGAGAGTTAACACTCTAAGAGATAATATTAGATTGAAAAGCATAAATGGTTTACGCATTAAATAGCTAATAAATACGAGAGCTATGTTTGATGACCTAAATGTAACTTAAAGTAAGTTATAATATTTTATTAATATTTAAAAATATAAATAGAATTAAAATAAACTTGTTTAAAATAAGTTTGATAGAAATTATGACCAATTTATCATATTCTTAAAATATATAGATATAAGTGATATTTTTTATTTACTATTGAAAAGTTAGCAAGACAAGTTTTAGTAGCCATTTGTTATTGACCATTTTGACAAAGGCACTTTAGTAAATGGGTAAAATATATAAATAAGGATCATTTTTATTTTATTAATAATTATGCATAATTAAGAAAAAATAAAAAGAAAATACAAGCTTTCTCTCTCTATATATACACGACCAAAAGGGCATTGATTGTAAGTCTTTGAATCCTCTTGAGATTTCATCATTTGGTTTTCTTCATCAAATAATCACTAAAAGTTAGTTATTTAAGCCTTTGGTTGCATTAATTTTTAATTATATTTCATATATGATGAATTTTGCATGATAAACCCTAATAATATGCCAATCACGTAATCAACCTTTCAAAATGATATCAGAGCATATCATTGAGTTGATTACTACCTTGATTTGGAGTTATGGTTGTTTGTTTTATTAATTGGAGTTTATGTTTTCATAATGGGTTTTTGTGAGGAAGATGATGAATAGGGCATTTTTTTTTGTATATTAATGAGATTAATAACATTATATGATGATGAATGAATGAAGCCCCAAAGCATTGTTTTCGTTTGATGGAATTGATAAAATATTATGAATAGATATAGCATGTGATTTTCGGCCATGGTAATATATGTATGCAATGGTTACATTCTCATATGTTTGATCATCGTTTCATGCTTAATTTCATAAGATGAAATGATGTTTGTCATGTTCTTGGACCATTGATTTTCAGACATGTATGGATTTTATACAAAATATTTATGTTTTGTATAAATCATGATATATTTATGTGCTAAACTATGTAAATGATCATGATTAAATGTTTCAAATGTTAATAATGTTCATTTGATCATTAAATGTAAAAATTATTGTTTAGCTATGGTAGTTGTATTATTCATTAATTATTAATTGAATAAGTTCGTTTACGAATAAATTATTTGTGTGATGAATGATACTTTAGGCTAACATATGTTAATATAGTTAACATTGGAGATGAAATTCCCTAATTAAATGGCAAATTAATTTGATTAATTGGCTAAGTGTTTATGGATATATATAAGTATGTATTATGAGATAATATGTATGTACGTATGTATGTATGTATGTATATTATATGATAATATATATACATGTATGGTTTATGGATAGATAATGATGATATATGGCATTTAATGTCATAATGTTATCATAATACATAAAATACTTAATGGTTATGGATTTACGGAAAAGATAATGATAATATTATTATTTAAAAATTTTAGCAAAATGTCATTGGCTTAAAGTTAAATGGTTTGACTTTAGGTAGACATTTAATATTTATAACGATTATTTTTGATAATTATAAAATATTTATTAAAATTTGATTTATAATATTTTAGAAAATATTGATATTAATATTATCTTTATTGTTATTATTATTAATACTTTTCCATAAATTCTAATTAGTTTGAAGTATTGTGTCTACTTTATTTGATAAATTAAGCAAAATATATAAACAATTAGATTATATATATGACATGCAATAATGGCTAAATAAAACAATGTAGTTGCTAAATGGTCAAAAAATCCAAAACCAATCAAAAAATCCAAAAAATTGTTCGACATTTTGTTGAAATCGAATTAATAATATTAACTCGTGTTTGATGAGTGAAAATCATTCAACCATAAGGGTTATTATTCGTGAGATGAACAATTTAAACCAAATTAGTTTCAGGATTATTTGTATGACAAATAATATCAACCAAGTGAACAGATGTGTTGTTAGGATAATTTGCTATAATAAAACCGCTAATTATACATATGTATAAGTGCATATGTGATATGCATAGATATGTATATGTATAAACATTAATAATGGTTCATGAGATGTATGATTATTAATAAATATACTTAACCTTAAAAGACATTTAATGAAAACTGTCTAAGATGAGAGGATATTTGCATGAGATGTGAATAATTGTGAGCTTGATAAAAATCTTCTTAAAAATTATTATGATGTTTGCCTTCCATTGCAGAATAGCTGATAATTCTTTTACATAAATTTCTTACTCTAAGATTTCTATTATGTGAGGGGTATGGGGTTTGTGTATTTAAATTAGGTCATCTGGTTCTTGTTAATATTCAAGTCTCGACCAAGATTTCTATTATATAAAATTTGGATGAGAATATTATTCGGGAGTACAATGGTTTAAATATGACTAGTATAGGAGACCAAGATTTTTATTATGTAAGATATGCAAAAATAGGAAAAAAGAAATATTGAGTTCTGTATGTGATATAGAAAAAAAGTTATTTAATCATTAAAATTAGTTGCTTAAGATTTCTGTTATGTAAGGACAATTAATTTTACATGAGAATTTGATACCCACTGTGAGCCCCGTGCTTAGATCTCAAGGGTGGGAATAATAGTAATTTTATATTTTTACTATTTATACATTCGCATTCATCTCATATACAGTGTGCATGTGAACGTGATTATGTAACTTAATTCGAGGATTTGATTGGTTAAGATAGAGTTTTGGGGTTGTAAACGCAGGGACCTCAATGTAATTAAAAGTATATTTTACTTTGAGTGGGACTCCAGCGATATTTTCTAATTTTAGGAGGATTCAAGTTAGATATTTAATTTTAATGCGTTCGATCGATCGAATAGAGTGATTCGTTCAACTGAAGTTTTGAGGACTCCTTGAAAAATTTGTGGCATTTATTCGTTCGAATGAATAGGGGAATTCGTTCCATCGAATGAGACTTTGTTCGATTGAATGGGTCTTTCGTTCGAGCGAAGCATTGATTCATTCAATTGAATCGTGGATTCGTTCAACCAGTAAAATGGAAGCTCTCTGACTTCTATAGACGTCGAAGGATTCGTTCGAATGAACTCTAGTTTGTTCGATCGAAGGGGGTGATTTGTTCGAACGAACCCTATTTTTTTCGATCGAATCGATGAAGAATGACGATTTTACCCTTTTCTAGAAGCTTTTTCTTAAGAACACTTAGAGGTAAATTGATAATTGTGCCCCCAAGTTTATAAAAAGAGGCTTAACCCTGGTTTTTGGCACGTTTTCTTCCTTTCCTCTCTTCTCCCCTTCATTCTCACGTTTTCTCTCTCTCTCATTAGCACTTTGCCATATTTCGTCGAATTTTTGATTTCTCTTCACCTGCGAGCTACATTCTATGCGTCTAACGCTCTGGGAGCATCAATTTGGTAATAGAGGCGCAGAATCTTGAAAGGGCGTTTAGGGTTTCGAGGAGAAAATTTGGGATTTTTCGACTTCTGAGCAAAATCAAGAAAATCGACCATACCACGAGGTTCGTAGCCTCCTTTCTAACATATCTGTATATTTATTTTCGCATTTGAGCAACTTTGATTGTTATGTGTCTTCGTATGGATTTTCGTAGATTTATCGCCTGTAGTTTAGTTTTTAAGTGTTCTTTGAGTTGTAATGATGTCAGAAAAGTCATAGAAAGCTAGAAATACGATTTCGGAGAATTTAGGTGAATGTAAATAGTAACCAAAGTTACTGTTTTGACAAGTTTGTAGGTCCACTTGTCTAGATTGTGAAATTAAGCCGAATTTCGCTAGTTGGGCAACAATGTGAGTTTGTGGTAATTTTGTATTGGTAATTAAACGAGTAATGAAAGTTTAGGTCGATTTCGTGTATTGTCTGAATTTAGGAGAACCCGGGGTTATCATACTTTTCATGCATTCATATTTTCGTCGTATCTGAGAATGTATATTGATATGTTTGGAATAATTGTGTTTAGGCGATGACACGCGATCAAGGTGTCCACGTGAACCGTCGAGGAACGAGGAGAACTAGAGAGTGTATACCCTCCCTAAGCAGTGAGGGGACTTATTCTGTTTTTGTTATTTTATTTAAAAATATGATTTTCATAAATATAATGATCTGAAAATAAGTTATGAGTGGCTTTTGCCTATTAGTCTTATGTATGTGAAAATACATATTGGTACGCTTAATATGTTTTTTTTAATGGATTGGATATTACTTGACGTATATGTTTTTATATGATAATATGACCGTGTGGGCTAGGTTTATATTTGTTATGCGATGATACGGTTAGTGGGCTACATTTTATGATTTATACATATTATGATGACGACTATGAGGGCCGAGTTTATACATTGGTGATGATGATCGTGTGGGCCGGGCTTATTTACTGTAACTACAAGGGAGGTAGCTTAGGATCGACCTGAGTGAGAGGTCATCTAGGTGAGTGGAGACTACACAGGTGGGGTGTACGGTTGTTTATTGTGATAGTTTGATCACTTGTGAGTTTCATCGGATTAGTTATGGATGTCACCCCGTGGCTAATCTGAGGCGAACGTCAGTGGTAGGCTTGTTTTTATAAAATTTAACCATGCATGTTTTATTATTTGCATTTAAAAATATCTATTTTTATAAATAGCATGATTTTATTTCATTAAACCCACTGACGGTCTTGAGATGCCCAGGACCAGGGTTATCTCCGTGAAAGGTAGCCAGCCAGCTGATTTTCAGTATAAGATTCATGGTTTCAAACTAAAAGAAGTATTTATCGTTTTCTTAATTATGCTTTTCTACTTATAATTATATTTATTTATTTTTGGTTATTTTATTTTAGTTCACTCACGGAGTATACTCTAGTATACGCATTCCCTCTCATCTTTTAGTTTCAGGTTCGCTTAGTTGGCTACTAGTGGTAGTGGTGATCCTTCTGGTTGAGAGCTGCAAGTATATCCTGGAACCGACTTACTTACTTAGAAAGGTTTAGACCACTAGAACAATTTTCTGATTTAACATTTATATTTTTATTTATGTAATAGAAACCAAGGTATTAGTACTTGGATATCGATTTGAATCGTTTAAAATTCCGTCTTTTATATTTTGATGAATAGTTTATAGAAAAAGATTTGACATGTTATTATTGAAGTGTTTGTGGTTCTTGATATATATTTTGGAGATCGGGTGTTTTAGAATAAATGATTTTGGAAGTGCTTTAGCTTTTGTTTTGGAAATGCATTATATTTGTTTATGATTTTAACCTTACAGGTTTTTAGTAAGCTTTCTAGACCTAAAGAATGCTTATTAGGAATCTGTAGCGATTGTCATGTGTGGGATCCACGGGTTGGGACGTGACACTCACCTTTTTAAAAATCCAACAAAATTTTTAAATCTTATTTTAAGGAGTGCAAGATTTAAATTAGATGGTAGGAGTTGATATGATCAATATAATAATTCTTTATAAATTCCTTCAATAGTTGAATTCATTTTTCTATAATTCAATACACTAACAAACTGTCTTTTATTTCTTCTTGTAGTTCTCTCTCAGTTATCACATAATGTCGTCAACAAATATTTTTACAAAAATTCTGGATAACAACCAACTCACTAGACCAAATTTAAAATAGTTTTAGATTTTGAAGAAATTGAATATGTATTAGGAGATGAGCTGCTTATGTCTCTTGAGGTAGATGCACCTCAAATGAACAAAGAAGCCTTTGAGAAATGGCATGTAGATAACCATAGAGTGAGGCTTTATATACTAGTTTTGATAAATTGAGAGCTATAAACTTGACTCGAGAGTATGATATTTACGTATAAGATACTCAGATCCTTACAAGAGTTGTACAAAAAAACTCTAGAGTTGTATGAGATATGCAATATCTTATTCAATATGAAGCTCAAAAAGGGTATCACTTCTGATGATCATGTCATTAAGATGTTAAATATCATTAGTTAGTTAGATATTTATGGCATCATTATACTAGATTATATTAAAGTGAATTTGATTCTTCAATCCCTCCTACTTAGTTATAAAATGTTTATAATAAATTATAATTTAAATAAAATTGAGCGTTCTCTCTTTGAGTTGCTTAATGAACTTCAAGAATTTTATAAACAAAATAGTAGGTGTGAACCCTATTCTTTGAATATATGAATATTATGGTAATTATTATTTTTCATACTCGAGCATGTTATTGCACATTGTTCAGCCATTAGTAGGTTTACAATTTGGAAATTCTATATTATAAGAGATACGTGAAGTTGAATAGCTTATTAATGAGAAAGAACTAAATTTTTGATCTTAAATTTGACTTCAATTAAAAAAGTTTCTCATTTATTTATAGAGCTTGAAGAGAATTTCTTTTTGATACATTATAGGTTTTATGGAGATATCTGGATCAAAAGTTATGAGTATTAGAAGTGACAATCTTTAATTCATTAAAAAGAGAGGTAAGCATTGATATGTGGGGGTGGTAGCATCAATACGTGACGCTAAAGGTCACGAGTATCGATATATTGCCAAGAAGTATTGATATTTAGACATGTAAGCTTCATCACGCTATATCCAACTGTTAAAGGTATCAATATATAGAGAGAAGTATTGATATTTACATAAAGAGGTAACGTCACATTGTACCCATAGTAGGAGGTATCAATATATCGCTAAGAAGTATCGATACTTTAGTCTATATAAATAGTAAAAGACTAAGTATCAATACACTGCTGAGAAGAATATCAATAATTTAAGGGTTGTGTGTAATAAAGCTAAGTATTAATACTTAGAGAAAAAGTATTGATACTTTGAGACGCAAGACGAACTTTGTAAAGCAACTTCTGGGTAAGAGTATCGATACTTAAGGGGAGAAGTATCGATACTTTAACAAACTTAAAACCCATTTTTGAGAGAAAGTATCAATATTTGGGGATGTATCAAACATTTTAGTACATTTTTTGGGAGATATTTTAGTCATTTTAGAGCCTTCTATATGTATAAATCGAGGCTCATCTTCTTCATTTTTTCTTCTCCTCTGTTTGAAACCCATTTCTCTCTATTCCCTGATCCAAAATCATTTTTCACTCAAATCTTTATCAATCTTCTTTATTATTCATGGCATCACTTTAAGAATTAACATAAGAGCTCAAAAATACAGTTTGATAAGAGTATTGCTCATTAATTTAAGAGGAATTGA
>JAVXUL010064314.1:0-10108 GCA_035590515.1 Trichilia minutiflora
GAACTATGCATGATTAATAGCTTTACTCAGTGGGAAAAGGGTGAAGGAGGAAGCAATGCTAGTTTAGTTGAGTTGAAAGCATTGAAGCAACTAACTACGCTAGAAATAAACATTAGAGATGTAAAAATTGTGCCGCAAGATTTGGTGTCTGTGGAGTTAGAAAGATTCAAAATATTTTTTGGGGATAAGTGGGGAACAATTTTTTTGTTCGATAAAGGTTATACTTCAAGAACGTTGAAACTTGATGGCGTAGATAAAAACATTTACTTGGGTAATGGGATGAAAATGTTGTTGAAAAGAGCTGAAGATCTCGATCTTAAGAGATTGAATGGTTTGGAGAATCTATCTCATGAATTTTCTCCTAGTCAAAATTTAACCAAACTGGAAGTGACAGACTGTTCTGATCTGAAATTTCTCTTTGATGAGAAGGTATTTCTTCTTCTCCTTATTCTTTTTTAATAATTAATTTATTCTCTTAATGAACTGATTAATTCTCTTTTATTGTTTTGAAAGGAATTGAAAGAATTAATCACAATCTTTTCTTTGTATATCCTAATTAAAATAAGTTAGTTGGATGAAAACATTACTATTTAATAATTTCAAATTATTTAAAAGTTAACTTTTTACATCGTCTTTCTTCCTTTTTTTTTCAATCTTTGACCTTTTAATCTAATTTACAAAATTTTTCTCCATACATTTCTCCAATTAAAAAAGAAAAAGATTAAATATTCTCTCTTTTAAATTTTAGTTGTATCACCTAATTTTTAAAAAGATCAAAATTACTTGAATTTAACATAGAAGGATAAATTTATTAATACTACTTATTTTTTAAAAAAGAGTAATTTTTAAATAAAAAATTCCCATAATACAATTTTTTATTTACCTTATCTTTCAGTCATAATATATATGTTAATTAGTTTTTGAATAGCTTGAAATCATTTGTTTTAAATCATAATATTTATTCTCATAATGAAATGTTTAATTTTCTTTTAATTTTTTGAAAGTAATTCTCTTTCAATTTGCTCTCTTAAATTTAAATTTAAATTTAATTGACTTTAGGTCAGGTTGGGTTAAAGTCTATATATATTTATTAATTGTCAATTTGTTCTCTTGACCTATTTTTACAGGTCAGTCTGCCAACTCTAGAGAAGTTGAAATTATCTAATCTTAAAATTGAAAAGATATGGCTCCATCAATTCTCTACTTCTCAAAATTTAACGGAATTGAAAGTGAAGGATTGTGATCATCTGAAATTTCTGTTTTCATATTCTATGGTTCATAGTCTTGGCCAACTCCAAAATCTTGTGATAAAAAGATGTGAATCAATAGAATGTGTAATCAACACCAACGGATCAAGAAGAGATGAAGAAACGGTATTTGCTAAACTTAAGAGCCTGGAACTCTCAATGCTTCCAATGCTTACAACATTTCTTTCTGTGAGCTCCTCCGACACTGACAAACAATCTTTCTTTGATGAGAAGGTATTTCTTCTTCATCTTTTTCTTTTAATTTTTAAATGTATATAATTAATTTATTAATTAAACATGCCATGGATGAATGCATCATGTTGCCGGTAGTCAATCATTAATTAATTAATTAATTATTCTTAATTTCACAATGTCATAATTGCATGACAGTAATTGGTAACTAAATCATCTCAAAACCCATAATAATTAGAAAACATTTGTTTTAACTTTTATTAATTAATTTACAACTCAATATTTATGTCTCCCTCATATATTATAGTATTTTACTATAAATACTGTAATTTATAATGAATATTACTAATTATTAGTAGATTTCTACATACAAAATGGATACGCGAATCCATTGATAGAATATAAATTGTCTATATGATCTTCTGTTAGGCCGATGTCTAGTGAAAACTTCAGCCTTAATTCAAACAATTTTTGTTTCTAAATAAGCTTAATTGTTTTGAATTAATAGGGAATATCACTGCAGATCCCAGCAAAATATTTTTTTAATACTCATGAAGTAATTTTTTAATTAATAATTAAAAATTGAAAGAATTAATCAGAATCTTTTCTTTTCTTTGTATATCCCAATTACAATAAGTTAGTTTATGAAAACATTACTAAATAATTTCAAATTATTTGAAAGTTCAATTTTTACATAATCTTTCTTTTTCTTTAAATTTTTTTTTTTATTTTTGACCTTTTATTATAGTTTACAAA
Organism: Trichilia minutiflora; assembly: GCA_035590515.1. Taxonomy (NCBI): domain Eukaryota; kingdom Viridiplantae; phylum Streptophyta; class Magnoliopsida; order Sapindales; family Meliaceae; genus Trichilia; species Trichilia minutiflora. Next base: position 2,196 of record JAVXUL010064314.1, read on the forward strand.
AATTTTCTCAACACATTTCATCAATAAAAACATAAGATTACATATTCTCTCTTTTAAATTTTAGTTGTATCATCCTCTCTTTTAAAAAGAGCAAAATTACTTGAATTTAACATAAAAGGCTAAATTTATTAATACCGCATATTTTTTTAAAAAACAGTTTGCTTCAATTTTTACTAATTTTTATAATAACATGTTTGTATTTATGTTATTTTTGAATCATAAGTCATATGTTCATTAGTTTTTGAATTGTTTGAACTTTGATTTGCAGGTTACTTTTCCAACTCTAGAGACGTTGGAAGTGGAGAACTGTGATAATCTGAAATTTCTGTTTTCATATTCTATGGGTCGTAGTCTTGGGCATCTCCAAAGTCTTGTGATAGAAAGATGTAAGTCAATGGAATGTGTAATCAACACCAACGGAATAAGAAGAGATGAAGAACAAGAGATTGGAGTAATGGTGTTTGCTAAACTTAAGAGCCTGGAACTCTCATATCTTCCAGCACTTACAAGACTTCTCTCTATGAGCTCATCTGGCACCAACACACAATCTCATTTTGATGAGAAGGTATTTCTTCCTCTTTTTCTTTTTTTTTTTAATTTATATAACTAATTTAAATTATAATATTTATTCTGTTAATGAACTGATTAATTCTCTTTTGTTTTTTTGAAAAAAATAAATTTTCTCTCTTAAATTTAATTTTAAATGTAATAAAAAATAAAGAGCACTTTGTATATATCAATGATAATCATCAATTATTTTGCAATTATTGTATAAGATATATATATATATATTATCTATAGTCCACATTAATCATAACTCTTAGAAAATCATAAAAGATGAAAAGATTACATCATAATTTCTCTAACTTATTGATAGAATATAAATTTTTTTATATGACTTTCTACTGATGTTGAGAGGCCTAATGAAAACTCCAGCCTTAATTCACACAATTTTTGTTTCTAAATACGCTTAATTGTTCTGCATTGATAGGGAATATCATTCCAGCCCTCAGCAAAATATTTTTTCAATCTTGATAAAGTAATTTTTTAATCAATAATTAAAAATTGAAAAACTTAATCAGAATCTTTTCTTTTCTTAGTAAATCCCAATTAAAATAAGTTAGTTGTATGAAAACATTATTATTCAATAATTTTAGATTATTTGAAAGTTCACTTTTTACATCATCTTTCTTTTTATCTTTTATCTTTGACCTTTTATTATAATTTACAAAATTTTTCTCAATACATTTCTTCAATAAAAAACAAGATTAATATTCTTTCTTTTAAATTTTAGTTGTATCATCCTCACTTTTAACAAGGGCAAAATTACTTTAAAAAAAGTGTTTACTTTAATTTTTTCATTTTAATATTTAATTTTTATAATAACATGTTTTTATTTACGTTATTTTTCAATCATAATTCATATGTTCATTAGTTTTTGAATTGTTTGACCTTTGATTTGCAGGTCACGTTTCCAACTCTAGAGAAGTTGGAAGTTAATAACTGTAATCATCTGAAATTTCTATTTTCATACTCTATGGTTCATAGTCTTGGGCAACTCCAAAATCTTGAGATAACATTGTGTAAGTCAATGGAATATGTGATCAACACCGATGGATCAAGAAGAGATGAAGAACAAATCACTGAAGGAATGGAATTTTCTAAACTAAAGGGCTTGAAACTATCAAATCTTCCAATACTTAGAGGATTCCTCTCTATGGGCTCATCTCAAACTAATTCGCAATCTCTCTTTGATGACAAGGTATCGTCTTCTTTTAATTAAACATATACATAAATAATTTAAATCATAATTAATTTATTCATTAAACATTTCATGGATGAATGCATCATGTTACTAGTCAATAATTAATTAATTAATTAATTAATTAATTATTATTGATTTCACAATGTCATAATTGCATGACAGCAATCGGTAATTAAATCATAATACTGATATTATCTTGGCATATTTAATTTTTTTTAGTTATTATCTTGACCTATTATTTAATTTTTTTTAATTGTTAAAATATTATTAAACAAAATTACCAATATTATCTTGGCATATTTTAAATTAAAAAAAATCACGAGCACGTTGTACATATAAATGATAAATCATATTAATTCTTATTTATTTCATAGATAAATTATTTAATTACTAATTATTTTACAATTATTGTATAAGATATATTTATTTTAATTATTCTTTCTTTCTTTGGAAGACTTTTTTATATCCATAGATCTATTTTATTCCATATTAATCATAACTCTTAAATTGTCTATATGATATTCTGTTGAGGCTGATGCCTAGTGAAAGCTAAATTCATACTTAATTCAAACAATATTTGTTTCTAAGTAAGCTTAATTGTTTTGAATTAATAGGAAATATCTCTCCAGCTCCTAGCAAAATATTTTTTTAATACTAATGAAGTAATTTTTTAATCAATAATTAAAAATTGAAAGAATTAATTTCTTTTCTTTGTATATCCCAATTAAAATAAGTTAATAAGTTAGTTGTATGAAAACATTACTACTTAATAATTTCAAATTATTTGAAAGTTCACTTTTTACATAATCTTTTTTTTAAATGTTTGACCTTTTATTATAATTTACAAAAATTTTCACAGTACGTTTCTTCAATAAAAACATAAGATTACTGATGAGCGATTTTATCACTCATCCTTTCTCATGAATTTTTGCTTAGTTTAAGTTATTTTAAGTAATATTCTTATGTTTTTTTATGTCTGTTTTGTGTAGGGTCCTTGTGGTTTAAGTTGTTAAGAAATGAACTAAATTATGGAAGGTTTTAGACAGCCGAGAAGAAAAGAATGCGGGGCAGCTAAAGTTGAAGATAAAGTTCAAGGGAGAAAGATTAAAGACTACGGTTATTCATCATTCTGAGTTCATTCTTCCTTTTCTTGTTTTCAATTGTTGGATCGGTGAATATGTGTTGGAATTTGAATTATATTGAATTAATCATTATGGTTGGCTGATTTACTTAGTGCTTAAGGGTGTAACGAACCCGTAGTATCTTATGTTTCGCACTTGATGATATTAAAGGAATTGAATTATCTATTTATGCCCACTAGTTTGAATGTTTGGTTTAATTAATCATTAAACTCATCTGTTGAATACATGAACGATGCTTGACGAAGTAAGTTTATTGTATTAGATTAAGGAGGCATAACCTAGTTATCAATTGATTGAAAAATAATTGGTTATTAGGTAACACTAATAGGATGATCGTTACGCATATTTCACAGATTTAAGTTCAATAGAGATATTAGCTTGAATGGTGGAATATAAGATTTTATTGAGATTTAAAAGATGAAGTAAAATCAACTTAAGTCCTAGTTAATAGATAATTCTTATTTGATGATAGTAATCAAGTGTGAACATAAATACTTGGGTGTAGTTACATACCTTGAGCATGTTTTTCTCAGATTTGTCATTAAATTGATTTAATAATTTTAGTTGTTAGTTTTTCTTTATGCTTAGTACAGGGTTTATTCATCTTTCTTTAATATATTCTCGTCATCCACATTGCAATAATTACTTAGAACATTTACATTCCTTGTGGGTTCGACAACTTAACAATCTTTTATTCTAACTTACAATTTAGACACCGTGCGCTTGCGATTATTGAATGTGTATGATAGAAAAACATAATAGGAAGCTTACTTTAATCCATTTACAATTAATAAAAATAATTTCTTATAGTGGATCAACAAGTGACTATACTTGATTAGTATAGATGGAATTCAATTCAGATTTTATGGCCCCAAGCCATATTCCATAATTGATATCTAATACTGTCTCTTTATACGTTCTAGGATCTTTCTTTTGCTCATCTTCCCCTATCATAAATGATTAAAAATCATTATTAAACAAGAAGAAGTATCTTTACAAAGGACATGATATCCTAGTAAACTTATAAAGAAGTTAGTCTACAAAAGGTTGAGGACTGAAACAAACTATATGAACAGGTTCATTTGTATCAACAGGTTTATCCAACTTAGGTTGATCGTCATTAATCTCTTCAAACTCTTTTGAAAGCTTGATCATTCTACCTACACCACCTTCCTTAATAAACCAATTCCTAAGGAACTATACATTTCTTCTGATCGAAACTCTTCGATCATCATAAAAGTAGAAATAATATCCTAAACTCGCTTTAGGATATCCAATGAATTAACCTTTTCCAGACTTCAAGTCTAACTTCTCAGGTTTAACATTTTAACATAAGCTAGACAGACCCTAGGCTTCATGTGATTGAAATTTGATAACTTCTTATAACTTTGTATGGATTTTTGTTCAAGATGTTCATTATGGTATTTAGGGCATACTCCTAAAGGTATAAAGGTAAGTCAGTGAAGCTCATCATCAATCGCACCATATCAGGTAAAATACGATTTCCCTTTTCTAATACACCATTATGCTATGGTGTATAACGACAAATCAACTGAGATATTATACTGTTTATCTTTAAAATGTCTAGAAATTTAGTACTTAAGTATTTATCACTACGATTAGATTGTATAATTTTAATACTCTTTCTTGTTTGTTTCTCCACTTTAACTTTGAATTGTTTGAACCTTTCAAATAATTAAATTTGTACTTCGATAAGTGCACATAATCATACTGTAAAAAACCATCAGTAATGGTTATAAAGTATGAGGAAGCTCATCTGGCCATTTCACTAAATGAACCACATACATCAATATGTATTCATTTAAGAATTTTATTGGCTCTTTTCCTTTACCAGTAAAGGGTAATTTGGTTATTTTATCTTGAAGACAGGATTCACAAGTTGGGTAAGGTTTAGAATCCAATAGACCTATAAGTCCATCTACACCTATATTATTAATCCATTTTTTTCAACATGACCTAATAAGTGATGCCAAATTAAACTTGAATTAATATCAGTTCTAGATCGTTTCTTATTAACAGTATTAGTTATGTTAATCTCATTTGTCTCAAAAATCTACAAATCATTTACATTCAAACCAGTGTCAATTAATTTATTTCATAAATAAATTAAACATTCACATCCATCAAAATTAAAAGTCTTGTTTACATATTTAATCTATGGATAAAATATTTTTATTAGCTGTATCAAAATACATCACTTTGTATAATACAGAAGTGTGGCCTAACAATAAAATAAGTTTATAGGTTTTTGAATATGTGGTAGCAATAATTGCTCCATTCGCCATCTTTAGTATTACCGCACCTTTTCTAGTAACATTTTACTATGAAGTTGTTGTAACGATATACAAATATGTAAGATGCGAACTGAATCGATAATCCAAGAGTGTAAAACCGAAATAACACTTAATTTAGTTTTAATAACATGACAAGAAAGCATTCTTACTGCTCTCTTCTATCTCAGACTATTTAAGTATAGAGGATAATTCCTTCTCTAATAGCTGAGCTTCTTGCAATGATGACACTCATTATTGGCTTGATTTATGGCAACCTATTTACCTTTTTCCTTACCCTTTTTCTTTGATTTTATAACTCTTTTATAATAAGAACATATTTCCTTCATCAATTTAGGAAGAGAATGCTCCAGCATGTTCAAATAATAATTAGTAACAAAGTGGTCAAAGACAGCTGGGAGCTATTGAAGTATCAGATCCATCTATAGTGCAAAGTTCATGGAAAACCCCAAGGCATCAAGCTGCTCTATTAGGTTAATCATATTCATAAGATGGGACTCTCGTGTTAGTCCCTAACTTTTCCTAATAGTAAATAGGAAATAGATGACATATACTGCCTGTTAATTGAACTCTCCTAAATATCTCTAGAAAGAGAGATAAATTTCTAAGACATCTTTTATGTCCTCATCCAGTATTTGTAAGTCATCACTTATCGATGCTAGTATATATAATCTTACTTTAAGATTATCAATCATTCATTTCTGGAAGGTTTCTCTCTTCTAATGAAACATCATTAAAAAGGTTTTGGGAATTTAGTTAGCTAATCATATAACCTAGCTATTCTGAATACAGAACAATTCTGTGATTCATTTACTAGACCCTAAAATTAGGTCCAGTAATTTTATGATTATTGAGGATTTTAGTAATAGATTATAATCTATCAAATAGATATCACTTGATCAATTTCAAAATGCATAAAAACTAAGATATTAATATGTATCTGAGTGTATATATCAATTTATTCAATTTTGAACTTTAAATTAATAGAGCTCCCACTACTTTATTTAACACAGTACTCCCTTAAGTAATAGAATCAAAATCGTATTACAAGTTTTAGTGGATGATCAAATTCTTAACAAATTTATAAAATCTCACCTGACAGTTATTGGTAAAATAAGCTCAATAAGTCAGAAACATATTCTATTTGTAACTCATTACAAGATATGATCAAACAACCTTTAGATATCTACACCTCACCTGACAGTTATTTGTACCACAACCTAGTTAGGCTAGACCCAATGCACTTTCATAAATATGGATGTAATTAGACCCCCTCACCTGACATTTATTGGAAATCCAATACACCTTATAAATAAATAGGTCAAATAAATTACGACACCCTATGAGGGCCCTCACCTGACAGTTATTGGGTTATCCCATTAAAATGCTTATAATCTACTGACTACATTGGAAGGTTTGAGTATAATATTTTATTAAGGAAGATTTTATTTTGGTCTCATTTTATTTTATTGATAGGATTTAAAATATATATCATTTAACAATTAAAGAATATCAAGTTTAAATCCAAATTTATCACAAAATGATCAAATCATTTTAATAAATTAATAATTAATTTATTATGTGTTAAATAAATTAACAATTAATTCATTATGTGAATCATTATTCTATGTAATTTTTATCTAGAGTAATATTTTTGTTCTATTGGAACAAGTCCGAGTCTGAAAATTAAAATTTCAAAAATTTAATTTTTGATAACAGAAAACACTAATCAAATTAGTTGTTTTTGAGACTTGTGGCTTAGAAATATATTAATAACAATTATTAATAATTATAGGTAGAATTTTTAACTTTTCAAAATTTTGCATTCAAGTCTTTATAAGATAAATTACCAAAATACCCCTCATTAGAATTTTATGATTTTTACTAATTATGAAAAATACAAACAAACTCGATAATTTTTGATCAATATCACTTAAAAAATCGAGTCAAAATACATTCGAGAGGCCGAAAATCATTTTGCATCAAAATGGGAGGAGGGGGGTGCAGGTGGGCACTAGAGACACTGTGTGCTCCTCTCACGGGCACTACCTGTGCACCACGCGCCCATCCGATAGCAGGCGAGCCGGCTCGTGTCACACACGCACACTGTGCTCATCCAACAAGGGCCTCTTGCACCCTGTTTTCAAGCCATTTTGACACCAAATCTCATTTTTTACAAGTTTTCTTAAACTAAAACACTTCTAAAACAATTGCAACACCTCTCAACACATTCTCTAACATATCAAACACATTTAAACATGTCCATAAATATGAAAAATCAATTTAAACAAAATCAAACATAAAATGTTCAAACATTGCTCATTATGGACATATTGCACTCATTTGGATTTTTCATTCAAATTCAATATACCAAATGTGTTAAAACACATTTCCAACACAAAAACACATATTAACACATACTAATCAACATTAATACACATTATATATATTTCACACATATCATAAATGAATCAAATTCACAAATAATTCTAGATGTTGTTATCAACATAACGACTTAGAATAACCATTATCTAACCACTAAACCAAGCCACAACCAAAGCTCAAATCAATATATATTCAACTTCAAACATAGATTAACATTAAAAGCTTGCATTATAACCAAAATCCTAAGCTCTGATACCACTTTGAAGTTGATTTAGCATGTTATATATGCAAGGAACATTATTTGGCTAG
>JAVXUL010064336.1:0-10108 GCA_035590515.1 Trichilia minutiflora
ACTAAACAAGTTTATAAATAAAGAAATATCATAAAAAGAATGTCCACTCACAGTATAGGGAGGGTATACACTCCCTAGTTTCCCTCGTTCATTGACAACTCACCCGAATACCTCGATCTCGAACCGTCGCCTAACCACACACATAACACTACTATTAATTACATGTTCCAATATACATAAAAGTGCGAATATGCGAAATGCATGCTATTCCGGATTTCTAATATCGAACCATTACACGATATTATCTAAAATCCTCATTTGCCCTCGAATTACTAAATTATTATCGCTACGGACCCACATTGTGCTTAGTCTAATTTATTTTGACTAATATATATGATTTTGACTAGTGGGTCCTATGCTTTTATCAGAACAATAATCAGAGTTACTATTCACATCCACCCAAAAACTCCAAAATCGTATTTCTAACTTCCTACGACTTCTACGACTCCTCCACAACCCATATTACACCTTAAAACTAAAATACGAGGGATAAATCTACGAAAATTGATATGAAATCCATACGAATAAAAATGCGTAAAAATAAAAAATGAATATGTAGACGAGTTAGAAACGAAGCTACGACCCTCATGGTATGGTCAGTTTGCTCCAATTTCGTCTCTAACTCAAAAAGCCCCAAATTCAACTCTGGAACCCTAGCTCCTCTTTCCGGAATCCGCGTTTCTTTCACCAATTCAACGCTCCCAGCAATCTAGACGAGTGGAATGTAGCTCATCTGTGAAGAGAAATCAAAGTTTTAGCAAAATACGGCAAAATTTTGAGAGGGAGATAAGGAGAACGTGAAAGGAGGGGAGGAAGAGAGAAAAGAGAAGAAAAACCAAAAATTTCGACCCCTGGACCCCTATTTATAGAAAAAAAGGTGAAATTATCATTTTGCCCTTAAGTTCTCTTAAGGAAGAAGCTTCTAGAAGAGGGCAAAATCGTCAATTCACATCGGTTCGATCGAACGAATCGAAGATTTGTTCGATCGAACCACCCCCTTCGGTCGAACGAATCCCTTAACCTCTACAGAAGTCAGAGAACTCGCAAATTACCGATCGAACGAACCTCTCATTCGATCGAGCGAAGCCTAATTCGATCGAACGAATTATCCATTCGATCGATCGAACTTACCAAAAATAGACTTTTTCACTTGAATCCTTTCCGAAATTGAAAAACACAAATGGGGTCCCAACGTATACTCACCTAAACTCTTTTTAATCAACATCAATGTCAAATATATCCAAAAATAGGTGGACGAATTATCGATTTGCACAATGAATACAAAAGTATGAATAGAAAATGTGGTGAAGTTATAAATATACCCTTGAGGTACAAACACGGGTGTCATATTTATTTCAAGTCATCCCTAAACTACCACATATAACACTCACCTGTGGGTCCATATCCTAGTGAACTTTTCCCCAGGCTACCACCCTATAGCTATAGTAAATAACTCAACTCCCATGGTCGTTATCACCAATATGCAATGTATATATATACAAATCTGGCCCACTGACCTATCATCATACACAAATAATAAAATATGGCCTACTGGCTGTATCATCACATAACAAACATGAAATCTAGCCCACTAGCCATAGCATCACCATAAAATTATCATTCAAATCATTTTCATGCAAAATAAATATTTATACAATCGTCAATAAGGTATAAACATTTCATAAATTGGTCATTGACCGTCATTTATATAAAACATATTCACCACACTATTTAAATCCATTATACAAATCATATTTCTATTCAAACCACATGAAAATATATATTTATGCATTTTTATTTAAATCGGAGTACTAAGCATAATCGTTTGTAAAACCTTTATAAATCATTATAATCATAAAACACTAGTTGTTTTAAAATAATGAAAACATAAAGGATTCCACTCACTGGTTAGAGAGGGTGCGCACTCCCTAGAGTTCCTCGCTCGGGTCGGATTCCTGATCCTCGCGATCGATATCTATACACATATACCAAAACTCTATCAATACACATTTCTAAACTACCAACGGAGCTCGTATGTATGAAATACATGTAACCCGAGTTCTAAGATTGGTTTATACACAAACTAGGATAAAACCCTTACTATCCAATCAATTATATAACCTCTAATACTGAGAACCCACATTCATGCCAAACTAATGTATTTCGACTCGATTCCATGGTTCCTATAAGTAGGGCCCATATCCTCACTAGAACAGTAACTTGAATACTGTTTATGCCTAACCATATTTTTTGAATTCTCATTTCTAGCTTTTTAATGAGTTACCCAATCTTCCTACATTCTTAATAACACCAGAAAGCCTAAACTCATGCAATAGAACTATAAAATCTATTATGAAGGACAGTAAAACTCATTTTCTAAGAATGAGCTAAAATGCAAAACAAAAGTTACAGACGGGTTAGAAATATTACTATGAACCTCATGGTATCGTTTGTTTTCTTCGATTTGGCCTAGAATATGAAAAACCCCAAAATGAGCTTCGAAACCCTAATTCCTCAAACTCGTTTCTTGCGTTTCTAATAATAAATAGAAGCTAGCAACGTGTTTGAAGGTAGGATGTGGCAAAATGGTGAAGAAAAATCAAAGAAAAGATGAAAAATGAGATGGGTGTATGTATAGAGTAGAGGAGAAACGTGAAGAGAGGAGAAGGAAGAAGAAGAAGAAGACGGAGGGAAAGAGGGGTCAACTCCCCTTTTTATAAAAATGGGGACACCATTTGCTCCTGATTATATAAGAAAAGAAACTTCCAGAAGGGGGCAAATCGATCTTTTTATACAGTTCGATCGAACGAATCGACCAGTGCATTCGATCAAAGTGGGGTTCATTCGAACGAATTGAACCCTTCATTCGATCGAGGATTTTTCAAGCCTTTATAAAATTTTGGTCAATTTATTCATTTGAATGATTCAACCATTCGTTCGATCGAATAGTATTTTTTCAAACAAAGTCAAGATTCGTTTGATCGTAAGTTTTCAAGCTCCTTAGAAAATCTAGTGCCTTCGATTTGATCAAACGAACCAAGCTTTTATTCAATCGAACCCATTCGTTCGAATGAATCTAACTATTCATTCAACCAAATGCTTTCCATTTTGAGTTTTCTCTTACGATCAAATTCCCATTCTATTTTTGACATCCATTCTTATTCCTTAATCATTCTAACTCTCTCAAAACCTCATATTAACCCTCCAAATATTATCAATCTATACAGAATCCAGGCGTACATTAATAAAAAGATGAAAATACACTTACTAAAAATTCAGGGTCTTACATAGGTTCTTGCTTATCAAGTACTCTCACCTATTGAATCTCGCAACTGAGATCTTCTCTCAACTCAATCGATGGTGTCTCAAGTATGTGTGATGGATTTAGAACATAGTTCTTGAGCATAAATATATGAAATTCATTATGTATATGACTCAATTTCGATGATAATTCCAGTCTATAGGCTACTGGACCTATTTTTTCTATAATACCAAAAGGTCCAATATACTAAGAGTGTAACTTTTCTTGATTCTTGAATCTAATTATTCCTTTCCATGGTGATAATTTTAAGAAAACTCGATCACTTATTTTGAATTTTAATTCTCTTCTCTGATTATCAGCTTATGATTTTTATCGATCTTGAACTATTTTTAGTCTTTCTCGGATGATCTTGACTTTCTCGGTGGTGATCTCAATCAATTTAACATTATTGAGTTTTCTTTTACGAACTTCATGTTGGTATACTATGCCCTAAAAACCATTAGTGTATACTCTAAAAACCATTCGTATTATCAGTTTTAAGGGTAGAGATTTTGTATAAATTTTTTATTATTAATAAAAGAATTATTCTTTATTTTCATACATTAACTGTTTCCTTTATACTAGCATGCTTATATATAAATAATATATGTGAATTATCCAAATATTTTAATTTAATTGTTAAATAAAATCATCAAATTATTCCTTACATACGTAATATAGATTGGACAACTATATCACATAGTAAGCATACTAGTTGCTACATAATGATATCATATAATAATTTAATGTAAATTACATGATCCAAAATGATAATATTGATTATCAAACATGTTATAATGTGATTCTAAGGTGAAATGATAAAAACTAGATTAAATTGTTAATTTAATACAAATTATCATTTTACCCTTATGTAATACAAATATATAATTTATTATAAATTACATATTCATATTTGGTACTTGTGATTATCAAATATATTAAAATATAATTTTAATAGAAAATAATAAATTCTAAATTAAAGTGTTTAATTTAAAAGAAAATTATCATTTTACCTTTAAGTATAAATGTTGATCAAGAGCATTATGGTAAATATACCATAATTTTGGATTTATGAAAATTCAAAATATATATTAATATGTCTAATTCTTAAATTCTTTAATAGTTAGAGAATTTAATAAGTATTAAAATTTATATGGATAATATTTTGACATTTGGCATCTAATATATATTTTTATATATTTATTAATTAATTATTCTTAGTCAAAATTTTATATGCAAGTTTGATTTGAGCTCATCCATGTAAAATGAGTATGGTTGTATCACATAACTTGGTCATTATTTAATGATATTTATTTGGATAAATATGTAATTAAAAAATGAGAAAATTCAATTTTTGGGTCATCTTCTTCTTCCTCTCACGTTGGCAGCCATAGGTACAAAATTACGGAGGATGTAAAGTGAAGAGGTCTCATACTTGTGAGACTCAAATTCATCAAAGAAAGAAAGCTAGCAATGTTAGCATACTAAGCTCTCGTTTGGCACCTTGGAAACTTCATTAAAATGCATAGATCTAGGGTTTGTTTCTTAGAAAGAAAACTTTCATTTATGCATGTTTTAGACCATTAGAAACCAACAATATATCAATAAAGAAATTATTTTTGTTCATATATGTATGTTGCTTTCTTTTTCTATCATACTAATGAATAGAGTACATATATGAAAATTGCATCCACTACTAAACCAAATAAAAAATGAAAATTGCATCGATCTATTTATAGATTGAAGCAGGCCTCCAGAAGTTGAAATATCCAATTTGATGAGACAGTCAAACCATTTGGCTTCATAAAAAATTCGGATGAACTCTGTGTATACAATTGGGTTAAGATCATGCTGTTACGTTCTTCCTACTGTATGTAGATAACATACTACTAATGGGTAATGACATAAGTATGATAACTGTAACACCCATGTCTGTACCTCAAGGGCATATTTATAATTTCACCATAATTTCTGTTCATGCTTTGGTATCCATCGTGCATATCGTTAGTTTGTCCGCCTGTTTTTGGACGTATTTGACATTTAAGTTGACTAAAAAGAGTTTATGTGAGTACACATTGGGAACCCATTTGTGGTTTTCAATTTCAGTGAGGACTCAAGCGAAAAAGTCCATTTTTGGCGGGTTCGATTGATCGAATGGGTGATTTATTCGACCAAAACTTTGAAGACTTTCTAGAAAATTCTGGCTTCAGATTCTTTCAAACGGATAGGGGGATTCATTCGATCGAATTGAGCTTCGTTCGATCAAATGGATGATTCGTTCGATCAAAGTGCTAATTCGTCTGGCCGAACATCATTTCGTTCGATCGATAATTTGGGAGCTCTCTGACTTCTGTAGATGCTGAAGGATTCATTCGAACAAACTGTTATTCGTTCGACCAAAGATTCGTTCGATTGAATCGACGTGAAATATTCGAAATTGCCCTCTTTTGGAAACTTCTCCTTAAGGAAACTTAAGGACAAAATGGTAATTTCACCCTTATTCTATAAATAAGGGTCAGGAGGTTGAATTTGCACTCTTCTTCTTCCTTTTTCCTTCTCTTCCTCTTCCTCTTCCTCTTCCTCTTCCTCATGTTCTCTCTTCTGTTCTCTCCACTTTCCACCCGAATTTTTGTTCGAATGTTGATTTCTCTTCGCAGACAAGTCACATTCCATGCGTCTATCATGCTGGGAGCATCAATTTGGCGATAGAGGCGCAATTTCGTGGAAGGGCATCTAGGGTTCCAAGAGGGGAATTTGGGGCTTTTTAAGTTAGCGACAAAATTGAAGTAAACAGACCACACGACGAGGTTCGTAGCTTCGATTCTAACTCGTCTATGTGTTCATTTTATCGTTTTAGGCATTTTGATTCGCATGGGTTTTTGTATCTATTTCCTTAGATTTATCACTTAAATCTTAGTTTTTATACGCAATGTGGGTTGTAAAAGAGTCGTGGAAGTCGTAGGAAGTTAAATTTATAATTTCAAAGATTTTGGGTAAATATGAACAGTAACTTTGGTTACTGTTCCGACGGATGTGTGGGATCCACTAATCGAAATCACATATATTAATTTAAACGAGTTGGTTTAGCTACAATATGGGTCCATATCGATATTAATTGAATGATTTAACGTATAATGGGGATTTTAAATAATGTCGCATAATGGTCCAATTATTAGAAACCCAGAATTTAGCATACATTTCATGCATTCAAACATATACATATTGGAATGTATAATTAATAGTAATGTTATGTGTGTGATTAGACGACGGTTCAAAATTGAAGTACTCGCGTGAGTCACCGAAGAACGAGGGAAACTAGGGAGTGTATACCCTCCCTATACTGTGAGTGGACATCTTTTGTCTTGTTTCTTTATTTATATGTTTATTCTCTTTACAAATGAAATAATAATGTTTTCTTATTACTCTTGAAATGTGGAAATGTGTAATATATGGTTTTATATTGGATTTTATAATGGTTTATTGTTTTAGAATATGTTTTTATATGACGATATGGCCATTGGGCCAGATGTATATTTGTTATGTGATATTGCAGCCAATGGGCCATATTCTGTATTTATGATGATGATATGGCCTGAGGGCCAAGTTTTATGATTATGTGCATTGGTGAGAACGACCTTGAGTGTCGATTTACTGTAGCTACAGGGTGGTAGCCTAGGGAGATGTTGTGATGATATTGAGATTCGTCCACCTATGAGTCTCGTCGAGTTAGTCACGGATGCCACCCCGTGACGACTTGAGGCCAACGTCAGTGTTGGGCGTCTTTTTTTGATAAAACTGCATATTTTATAACTTTTGTATTTTTAATCTATCTTCATAAAACAACATATTTTCCTTGCATACAAAATCCACTGATGGTCTCGGGACACCCATGACCAGGGTAGTTGCTGGGAAAGGAGCCAGCCCAATGATTTTCATGATGTGGTTTAAAACTTTTAAAAATAAAGATGTTTTCTTCTGAGATCTCATTCTAAGATTTATTGACTGTATATATACATACTACACAGATTTAATTATATTTTACTTTGTTTACTTACTGAGTATACCCCCATATACTCACCCCCCTCACCTCTCAGTTTCAGGAAAAGCGATAGGATAAGCTCAGGTAGTGGTAATCGCTCCAGGACTTGAAGGCTCAGGTATAATTACTTCGACTCCCTCGGGAAGTCCATAGTCCACTGGTGTCATTTTTAGTTTTTTTCTTTTATTTATGAGATTTGGTAATTGATAAATGAATTTGTAATAAATATTGTACCATGAGTTGGGATTGATTCCCATAGATTTTATTTGAGCATGTATTTTTATTGATTTATGTGTATACATATGCATTTGAAGTGTTTGTGGTTTAGTTTTATTGATGTGAAGTTTGGGTGTTAGGCTGGTTTGTTATTGGAAGTGTTTTGTAATCAGGTTTTGTGAATGCCTTACAGGCTTACAGGATGTATTCTGTGTGATTGAGTACACCTTGGAGGTCTGTAGCGGTTATCACAGGTGGGACCCGTGTGTGACAACTAAAGTGGTATCAGAGCATTTGGTTCGAAATGGTTTTGAAAAACACCCAAACTTGGTTTTGAAATATGATTTGAAATTTGTATTTAATTTTTGGTTTTTAAAATTCCAGTGGACTAGGTGAGTTGAGTCATAGGAAGCATTATCACCATGTTACATCTGGGTCATTAAATTTTCGTGTTCTTTTGTAGCTATCATGTTGTTGAGACCTAGACGAGGTCATGGTAGACCACGAAGATAGTTGGTACCCGATGAGAAAAATGAGGCTACATCCCTGTGCCCTTATCAGAACCCGAGGCATAACATGAGCCTCCTCCTCCTCAATCTCAACAACCAGGAATGGGAATGCCTTCGAGTATGACTCCTGAGCAATGGATGACATTCATAACCTATTGGAGTGCTCAAGATGCTGAAGCATCTGGATGAGCTCCGAAGCTGTCCAAGCTGATTAAAGAAGTTCGACAGTTGGGAAGTGTGCCTTTTTGTGGCACTACAAATGCTGCGGAAGCCAATAGATGGTTCAAGAAGTTAGAGAGTGATTTGAATGATATGGAGTTGGAGGATAGGTATAAGATAAAGGTGGCTATTAAATTGTTGGAGGGTAGTGCAGCTACATGGTGGGCTAATGTGCAAGCCAGAGCTTCTGCCCAATTAACTTAGGACAACTTTGTACAAGAATTTAGGGATCAATACTATAATCCCTTCCACTGTAATCAAAAGAAGCAGGAATTTATTCGCCTAAGGCAGATAGGCAAAACAGTGACGGAGTATGAAACTCAGTTAAGAGACCTGGTGGAGTTCGTACCTGAGTTTGCTAATGAAGAGAGCCTGTGCACAAAGTTTGAAGAGGGTCTAAATTTCCAGATCTGTGAGAAGATGTCTTTATCCGGGAATCAGGGATATAAAGAAATGATTCAGATGGCTTTTCGAGTTGAGAAGCTGGTTGGGAAAAGAAGATCGAGGGGCCAGTTCCAGAAGAGGAGAGACTTGAGGTGGGTTCTCCCTCCAAGAAAAGTCGCAATAGTGGTTCATCCAGTGGAGTCTCTGCCACCAGCCCAACCAGTGAATCTTCATATTCTCCTCAAAGCCAGGGACCCTCGAGATTCAGATCATCAGCTCAGGGACAGACTCAGGGATCGAGGCAAGATCAGAGAATGGACAGGTGTAATCATTGTAGACGCTATCATGTGGGAACGTGCCCTCTTTTGTCTGTATGCTACCAGTGTGGGGAGATAGGACACATAAGAATATTTTGCCCCAAGTTAGGCAAAATAGAAATAGGTGGTCAGATTAGTTAGCACTACTCATATCACTAACAGAAGCCTTCAGTTGATCAGGCAGCGGCTTCTTAAAGAAGAAGATCAGGAGTTGGCAGTTCATCTGCTGCATCCTAAGGTGCTCAGAGATCTCAAGATAGAGTGTAGACCAGGGTATTTGCTTTGGATCAGAAGCAGGCACAGGCTAACCCAGATGTGGTGACCAATATGGTTACAATTTTTGATCAACCTGTATATGCATTGGTAGATCTGGGTTCCAATCAGTCTTTTATCAACACGACCTTAACATCTCGTGCTGATATTTTGTTGTCACCCCTAGATCAAGAAATCATTGTGCACACTCTATTAGGTCATAAATTGTTGAGGAAGACTGTGTTCAGGGATTGTGCAGTACTTGTGAGTGGAGTTGAGTTAGTAACAGATTTAATTCCTCTGAGGATGGAGGATATAGATGTGATTTTGGGGATGGACTGGTTATCCAGGTATCTAGCTAGGATGGACTGCTTTTCTAAGCAGGTCATTTTCAGAGGACCCGAAAGATCTGAGGTGGTTTTCGAAGGTAATCGGAATGTATTATCTAGCAGTATAATTTTTGCTTTAGAAGCCCAACGATTCTTGAGGAAAGGGTGCCAAGGATATTTGGCACATGTTGCTAATAGTACGGTTTCTGAATGTTCTGTGGAGCGAGTCCCCGTGGTGAGGGAGTTTCCAGATATTTTTCCCGATGAGTTACCAGGAATGCCTCCGGTATGAGAGTTTAATTTTTATATTGATCTAGTGCTAGGTACTACGCCAATTTTAATGCCTCCTTACCGGATAACACCATCTAAACTTAAAGAACTGAAGGTATAGCTTCAGGATTTGGTGGATAAAGGTTTTGTCAGACTAAGTATGTCGTCTTGGGGTTCCCCGGTGTTATTTGTTAAGAAAAAGGATGGAACTCTACGGTTGTGTATTAATTATCGACAGTTGAATCGGGTCACTATCCAGAATAAGTATCCAC
>JAVXUL010064347.1:0-10108 GCA_035590515.1 Trichilia minutiflora
AGTAATTACAAAATTTATATACAAAGAAATAATAACCCTGAACCATACACGATTGGTTCTAGGGCATATCTCTAACAGTAGGAAGAGGACGATAACCAGAAGATAGTGGCTCTAGATGAAAAGAGTGAAAATGAGGTGGTGGCTGATAACCGGATAGAGGAGGTCGAGAGCCCGAAAAGGATCCTGAAAATGATCCGGTGGAAGGTCCTCACTGACCAATCTCATGAAGAATCCTCTCCTTAATTTCATCCATCTTCATCTGCAAATCAGTATACTGGAGTAACAAATACTGTTGTTGTTTGTCCACAATCTTCCCTAGAATGTGTATCAACCAAAATACCTCGTTCATCTTGTTGTCGAGTTTGTTCACGACTATCATGATGGTTGATTGGAGGGAATTAAAGCTATTTGTAAGCTGCTCTAATCGGTAGTCCAAAGTCAGTGCTGAAAGGGCCAAAGGAACTAAAACTTGTGGCTGTAGAGGAAGAGGTGCTGGAAGAACAAAAGAAGGAGGAGTAGGCTCATGTGAAAGAGGACTATGCACATCCTGCTGTTGTTCATGCTGCTGCTGCTTCAATCCTAATCCTGATGAAAAGTCACTCGAAACATCATTACCTTCTCTAAAGGAGGGACCACTAGGAGCCTACTGCTCATAGTGCGTCTTTCGTAAAATCATCTCACTCAACATGCTCAATGTAGGTGGAGTCTTACTATCAACACCAATCAATGTCTCTGGGGCCATCTTCCTGATTAATTTAGAGATCGAATACCCATAATGCAAATTGTATCTCTGTGAAGCACCCCGTACAATACTAAAAATCATCCAGTAAGCCAAGTTTGGTTGATTATAGGTCATAATACGCTCCATCCATCACATGTCCTCAACAAACATCTCCATAAATTTTCCAGAATAGACATTCAGATTGTGGGAAACTATCAAATGTAAAATTCGTTCATGCAATTGAAGTTTAGAGGGTTTATTCTCTACAGTCTGCAAATTTGGGTTTTGAAAAATTATTCTATAGGCCTCAAGAGGGTTAAAATTAGACGAAAAATAGTGCTCTCCCCTTAGAATCAGTCTGAATTATTCTATTTACAATTGTTCATCCACAATAAATTCAATACTTCGTACCCAAGTCCTAATTTTGTTAATCATATTTCTACTAGTATTCTGATCCTTGGTGTCAAGATTTGAATAGAAAAGCCTAACAAGTTCTGAGTAAAACTTCCCATTAATACTCAGAAATGGCAACCAACCAAAACAGGTAATTTGGGTCAAATATGAAAAATGTATTTTGTTCAAAAGTTCAAAATTTATTACTTGGCCTGGAGTGGCGATTCTGTGAGCGAACTGACTCATAAATTTATCCTGTTACTCATGAGAAGTGAATCCCCAAAGATTTGGCTCGTTTGGGATGACAGAGGATGATGATTTTATGACTTTTCATTTCTTTCTGTTAAAGGGTGCAGGAATCTTCATGCGAGGAGTCATGAAGAGAGAGAGAGAGAGACAGAGAGAGAGAGAGAGAGAGAGAGAGAGAGAGAGAGAGAAAGAGAGATGAAAGTGATGATTTCAGATTTATGAAAGAGACGTTTGAGAGTGAGAGAGATGAAAGTGACGATTTCAAATTTCTTGTAGAAAGAGAATAATGGAGAAAAAGTTTTGAACTTAAAGAAACCGTGGGAAGATGAAGGGTTATGGTAGTTTTGAATCTTAAAAGTTGTGTCCAAATTCAAAACGACGTAGTTTTGAGATTCAATAAGGTAAACGTGTCGATATTAAAGGGTATTGATATATTTTGACGTTTTCATCCCCTGTACGTTGCAAAGGTATCGATACGTTGTAGGAACGTATCGATACGTTGAGTCGCAAGACTCTGTATCTCTGTCTCAAAGGTGTCAATATCTTTTGGAAAGGTATCGATACATTGAGTCATTATATCAGCACGTTCTAAAAGTATTGATACATTAATAAAATGTGTCTATATTACAAAAGGAGTATTGATACGAGAAAGAATTTTTAAGCAAAAAATTATACAGAAACTAGCAAATATCAATATACACTTTTAACAAACACAAAATATATTGATATAGAGACTGAACAAATCAAGGAAGACAATAAAACATGGTTAGTCAACACACATCATTCCAAGATTATTTCTCAAATAACAGAATCAAGTTTTATCCAAAGGTTTTGTGAAAATGTCTGCTAGTTGATTTTCAGTGTTTATGTACTCAATATACACATCATTCTTTTGAACATGATCACGCATAAAATGATGTCGAATTTTAATATGCTTGGTACGTGAATGATGTATTGGATTCTTTGTGAGGTTAATGGCACTAGTGTTATCACACATAATGGGAATTCTATCTATATGCATGCCATAGTCAATCAATTGATGCTTGATCTATAAGAGTTGTGCACAACAACTACTTACAGAAATGTACTCAGCCTCGATGGTTGATAAAGTAACAAAATTTTTCTTTTTACTCACCCATGTAACTAATGTATTTTTTAAGAAATGACATGCACCACTCGTACTTTTCCTATCAATCTTACAACCTCCAAAGTCTGCATCCGAAAAATCTTTCTGATCAAATGAACCATCTTTAGGATAAAATAATCCCAAGTTAGGTGTGCCTCTAAGATATCGAAAAATTCTTTTCACAGCACTCAAATGCGATTCTTTGGGGTTTGATTGAAATCGAGCACACACACACACTATATAAGATGTCTGATCTAGATGCAGTGAGATACAATCATGATCCTATCATACCTTTACAAAGCTTTGGGTCAACACCCTTACCTTATTCATCTTTATCGAAAGAGATGGATGAACTCATAGGTGTATCCACATGTTTGCCATCTAAAAGTTCGAATTTTTTCAAAAGGATTTGACGTATTTTGATTGGGAGATGTAGATTCCATCCAAAGTTTGTTTAATTTATAATCCTAAAAAGAAATTTAATTCTCCCATCATACTTATTTCAAACTCATTTCTCATTAACTTTGAAAATTCTTCACAAAGTGAATAATTTGTGCTTCCAAAAATTATGTCGTCAACGTACACTTGTACAATGAGTATGTCATTATCTTTTGTTTTAATAAAAAGTGTTTTATCAACACTCCCCTTATCAAAAAAATTTTTTAACAAAAATTTACTAAGTCTCTCGTAACAAGCTCTAGGAGCTTATTTCAAACCGTAGAGAGTTTTAGTTAATTTATAAACATGGTTTGAAAATTTCTGGTTTTCAAAATTGGGAGGTTGCTCAACATTGACTTCTTCATTTAGAAAACCATTTAAGAAAGCACTTTTCACATCCATTTGAAAAAGTTTGAAATTTTTTGAAACAAGCAAAGGCCAAAAGAATTCAAATGGCTTCTAATCTAACCACGGGAGCATATGTCTCATTATAGTCTATCCTTCCTCTTGGCTATAGCCTTGAGCAACAAGCCTAGCTTTATTTCTAATAATGTTTTCATGCTCATCTAGTTTGTTTATAAACAATCATTTGGTGCCTATGATGCAATGATCTCGAGGTCTTGGAACTAAGTCCCAAACTTGGTTCCTTTATAACTGATTTAGTTCCTCTTGCATAGCTATTATCCAATCCTTATCCATTAATGTGTCATCTATTTTATTTGGCTCTAAGTGAGACACAAATGCAAGGTTTTGCATTTTCTCAAGATTTTGAGGAACCTCTCTTGATGCTTTCCTAGTTTTGATTCCTTGAGAGGAATCACCAATTATCAACTCTCTAGGATGGTGAGATGCATATTTTCAAACCTTTGAAAGTTCCCTAGAATGAGTCTCTACATACTCTTCATGCTTTTTATTTTTCTCACTGAATCTCAAATCATTCATCTTATTTGTCACATCCATCTCATCAAACTTCTCTTTAGCAAGCATTTTTATCACATTAGGTTCTAACTCATCAAAAGTAATATGCTTAGATTCTTTCACAACTTGAGTTCTTTTGTTATACACTCTATATACTTTACTCTTAGAAGAATAATCCAAAAAGATACCCACAACTGACTTAGGCTCAAATTTTTTTAATGTTGTCTTTGGTGATGTAACAAGTGCATCCAAAGACTCTAAAGTGTCTGATTTTAGATTTTCTTTGATAGATTCACTCATATGGAGTTTTTCCTAGAAATTTCTTAATCAAAACTCTATTGGAAATGTGACATGCTGTGTTTATAGCCTCAGCCCAAAAGTATCAAGGTAACTCATACTCATTGAGCATTGTTCTACCCATCTCTTGCAAGGTTCTATTCTTTCTCTCAGTTACCCATTTTATATTGGTGTTCTAGGTGCAGAGAAATTATGTGTGACTCCATTCTTATCACAAAAAGACTCAAAGTCTTGGTTTATAAATTCTCCACCTTGGTCACTTCTAATCTTAACTAAATGATAACCAAGCTTATTCTGAATTCTCTTAAAAAAATTTTTAAATGCATCAAATGTATCACTTTTGTTCTCTAAGAAGAATACCCATGTGAACCTAGTAAGTCATCCATAATGACATATGCATAATGCTTTCCACGAAGTGATGTAACTCTATTTATACTGAAGAGGTCCATATAAATGAGTTTGTGAGGTTTGGATGTGAAAATTGTATTCTTGGGTTTAAATGAACTCTTGACTTGTTTATCTCTTTGACATGGTCCACATGTCTTGTCCTTGGTAAACTTGAGACTAGGACGGTCCTCTAACATATCATGCTTTGATAATTTCTTAATGAGGTCCATACTATAATGCTATAACCTTCTATACCACAACCAAGAATCATCATTCAATACTTGCAAGTATACAGAAGATTCAATATCAATTTTATCTAACTCAATGACATATACATCTCCTCTCCTAGAAGCATGCAAAATTCTATTCTTATCATCATCAAAAACATCACATGCATCTTTAAGAAACATGACATTATACCTAACATCACATAATTGAGAAATTCTTAGCAAATTATATCTCAAGCCATTCATTAGCAAAACATCTAAAATTTTAACTTTGTTTACCTCAATGATGCCAATACCAACAACTTTACCTCTACTGCTATCTCCAAAGATTGCGTCCTTTTCTTTCTTCTTTATGAGATGCACAAATAATTCTTTGTTTCCAGTCATGTGCCTTGAGCAGCCACTATCATGGAATCACTTGACTTCCTTGGATGAGCTTCTTACTTTCTGCTCCTACAAGATGATCAATTATTTACTTTGGTACCCATTTGACCTTGGGTTCATACATGTTAGTTTTGACCTTAGGAGCATCAATCCCAACCTTTGTACCTTTAGGAGCCCAAATCAATTTAGGACACCTATAGGTGTTGTTCCGAATAAAACATTTGTTGATTTGATGTCCTCTAGGACCACAATAATGACATGAAGTAGATGAACTCATGTGACCAGATGCTTTGACAAAACATTTATCTCACTCTCACATTTGCATGCAACATTTTTCAACTTCAATTCATCATTTTCTTTCGTTAAGTCATAACACTTTTTTTTGTTTTCTTTATACTTAACACAAAGTATCTCAAAATTGAATCTCAGTTCAACATATAAATCCATCAATTCATTATGCATAAGCTCATTATCCTCATCAGAATATGTATCATAATATTCAGAGGAAGATTTTGAATTTACCTCATCATCTCCTTTTTCCATGAGACAGAAGTTAGCATGCTCAGCTTCTGAGGTAGAGGAGTTATCTCCATTTGAAGAGTCATCCCATGTGACCTTTATTGCTTTCTTTTTCCTCTAGTCCTTCTTATTCTTTCTAATAATACATTTCGATCTGATGTGTCCTGGTTTCTTGCATTCGTAGCAGATGATCTTCTTCTCTTTCTCTTTTTCTTTTTCTTTATTTTTCTTGAACTTTTCTATTCTATCCTCTTTCTGAAAATCGCCTCTTCTCTAGTTTTTCTTCCTGGTTTTGTCTTTACTGAACATCTTCTTCATTTTTC
Organism: Trichilia minutiflora; assembly: GCA_035590515.1. Taxonomy (NCBI): domain Eukaryota; kingdom Viridiplantae; phylum Streptophyta; class Magnoliopsida; order Sapindales; family Meliaceae; genus Trichilia; species Trichilia minutiflora. The sequence continues at coordinate 5,983 of JAVXUL010064347.1, forward strand.
TGGCCATCAACATAAACTTATCATCCTCTGAAGATGCCTCTGTGCTCTCTTCTTCTTCTTCAATTTTTGTACTTTTGAGAGACACATTCTTCTTTTCACCTTCTCTGTCATCATACTCACATCTGCTTATTTTCAACTCGTATGTCATCAATGGCATAAGCAATTCTTCGAGTAGGAGCTTGCTGAGGTTATGAGCTTCTCTGATGGCAGTGACCTTAGTTTCTTATGTCTTTGGCAGACTCTGTAGTATCTTATTTACTATATCTATATTCAAGTAAGACCTATCAAGAGCTTTCAAACTGTTAGTAATGTCTGTGAATCGTGCAAACATGTCCTTGATAAACTCATGAGGCTTCATCCTAAAGAGTTCATAATTATAAACTAGCATGCTTATTTTCGAGTCCCTGACTCTACTGGTTCTCTCGTGGGTAAACTTAAGCATATCCTAGATAGCTTTGGCTGTGTCACAGCTAGACACTCTGTTATATTCAAACCTATCTAACGTACAATACAGTACATTCATAGTTTTGCTATTCAACTAAAACTGAGTTTTCTCCTCTTGAGTCCACTCTGCTTTGGGTTTTAATTTTCTCTCTCTAGTGACTTCATATATAATTATAAGAGGATTATAACCATCCTCTATGATGGTAAGAATGTCAAAATCTAGTGTACTAAGGAAGATTTGCATACGCTTCTTCTAATATGCATAATCAGACCCATTAAAGAATGGAAGTCTGTTGGTGGACTGACATTCTACCATGAGTGAAGGAATGGATGATGATGCCATTAAGATCTACTCCTCACAGGTGTTTAATCCTAAATGATGTGAGGTAAGCTCTGATACCAATTGTAGGCCCAGATGGCAAGTTTTAAGAGGGGGTGAATTAAAAATTTAAAACGTTAAAACAAAGTTTTAAGTGTTCATGAAAGATTATAAAACCAACTATGTGTTTTGTGAGCTAAATGCAAAGAGAGAGAATGAACACAGAAAATTAAAAGATGCAAGATATAATTTTTATAGTGGTTTAACTATAAGTCTACGTTCACTCTTCTCAGATGAATCCATTCACACCGAGAATTACTAATTATTTATGCGGGTCAAGAAAAACTCAAATACAACTCTTTTTTATATGGTAAAGGACAACCACAATACACCTTACTTTAGAATGGGTGAAGTGAAACCCAATACATTCTTTCTTGCAACGAGTGAAGAGTAACCCTAAATGTATCTTCGTAAATAAAGATAGAAATTTTATCTCTCAAAAGAGTAAATATTCAATAAACTCAAACTTTCTCTTACTAAAATAAATACAAGTAAAATAAAGCAGAGAGAATGAATTAATTTTGTAGAGGAATGTTTTTCAGATATTATGCTTAGTGTAACTGCACTTTAACCAACCCTTGATTCTTCAAATATGATTGAATTTATATCTAACTTTTAATTCCTCCAACGGATTTATTTGATCTCATTAATGGTGTCATTAATTGCTTCTGAAGTAGTCGTTATGTTATGATTTGTTGTAGAAGCTCATACTTCTTTTCAGAGTATCGATATATTGGGCCTTGTTGGCTTGAGTGTATCAATACGTTTTCTAAGGTATTGATACATTTTCACGCAAATTTGATGAGTCCATCATGAACGTGTTGATGTGCTCTTTAAGGGTATCGATACGTTTATCATGGACTCTAAAGGTATCGAAACGTTCCTGCGTAATTTTCAATTTCTTCATCACCAACGTATCGATACGTTGAGCAAGGGTATCAATACGTTTGGGCAATCTTCAAAGGTATCAAAATGTTTGAGGCAGGGTTCTAAAACTCGGGCTTAACTTCTGCACTGTAGTCAAAACGTGTCGATACCTTTAAGTAGGGTATCGATACTTTTGAGTCTGGCTATGATTTTTGGACGCTTTCGATTCTGAATTTGAACTCCTGAAAAATATATTTTCCTTCCAAAAATGATCAACTAAAATATATGTCTTTTTAAATGTATAATCATCACTCAATAAATTTTATATATATATCACATGCATAAATTATTTCTCTATATATTTTGGTATCATCAAAAACAATCTTTTTCCAATTAAACATATAGCATCAAAATGTTTTGGGGTCATCAGTTATTTTTCACGTTTCCCTTAGTTAAACAGAGTTAACTTTTCCTAGATAATTAATGGTTTGTTATAATTTGTTTATACACATATGATATTTGCTTGTTATTTGTTGCCTTTACTTGGTTAACAACCATAATTTTTCATAGATAACCTGTATAGTTTGTTATAATTTGTTTACGCATATGGTATATGACTAAATGTATACGAAAGTTCATTTTCACTACGTCTATATTTATGTTGAATCCTATAAATGGAATTCAACAAATCTTAACGGATTTAGCCTTAATAATAATAACATTGCTACCATAAAAAGTTAAAAATTATTAAATTAAAATTAAATAAATATACATTGTTACATTACAAATTGTTTACTGATTATTATAAAGATTATATAAAGACATAATCTAATGTGGTTTACTGAAACATTAATGTATAAATGTATAATAGAGTACATAAATGGTGTATACATTTAATGAAATAAAATGAAATAATATTTACATTATTTTATAGTACAATTTCAATTATTCTTAAATTCGATTAATAAATAGTACATAACATTATAGGCAATCGACAACCAAAGTAACACGAACTTCCTTGCTTATAGTATCCATAATTTCATGAACTATAGATACACATGAAATAATAAACTTCCACTAAAACTATAAGGTCAATCTAAATAGTCCCCCAAATCAGCGAAATGATGCAATAGGGCAATGACTTTTTATATATCTGCATATTTAAAAAGGAATATATCAAATATTAATACTTTATATAAATTTCAATTATAAAATATACAAAAATTAAAAAACAGCATCACATCCAATTAACAATAAATAAAAACTTACCGAACAATTCACTAGTTCATATTGGTTCTCGATAGGTAGTACGATTATGTGTAATATCACGACAATAGCTACATTGCTTTCTAACCATATCCTCTCCTTATGAGGGAGTACATAATTTTCTCTAACAATTAGAAGAAGCTTTCACTCAAGCAACCTTAACAACCATTTAACGCAATTCAATTAGCATAACCCATTTTGTCTCATTCCCTATCGGATAAATACATTATGCGTATGTCTACAAAAGTGATCGTATCTTGTATGTCTACATGCTATAAGGGTATGAGCACACGGTAGTTGCTATAAATCAAATTGTCTACAACTACATGTCCTAACTTCAAGATCCACAAACTCCTCATTTTCTTTAATTTTTACCATAAACTTATACCTAGATAAGGGAGCCCTATCATATACCTTAGACAATTCAATCTATTTACTAATAGTTGCTTGTGCCGCATCAGATAAATATGATTTTTTTCTCATTGACTACCTCTCTTCGTTTATAAAACCATCATTGTCACATTCATCTTATGAACTCAACCAACAAAGTAATAGGGTGATGTTTGTTGGTTTTTAATGACTTAAAGTATATATAACAGAAGTTTTTCTCTCTAGGAAACTCGTCCTAAAACTATGCTTTTCAATGAACTATCTTAGTGGCAAAATGGAAGCTAAATGAGGTTTTGGTATGCTAACCTTGCTAGCTTTCCATCATTTTTTATTTTCAAATAAATCAATATTTATCCAAATAAAATGATAAAATAATAGCTCAGTTATATGATACAAACATGTTCATTTTACATAGATGAGTTTAAGTCAACCTTGAATATTAACCCTTTGACTAAGATTAAATAATTCAAAAATTAATTAATTAATTAAATATATATATATATATATTAATATACCAAGTGTCAAAATATTAGCCATATAAATTCTAACACTTGTCAAATTCAAAATATTAGCTATGTAAATTCTAACACTTGTCAATTTCTCTAACCATTAAAGAATTTGATAATTAGACATATTAATATATATATTGAATTTTCATAAATCCATAATTATGATACATTTACTATAATGCCCTTAGTCAACTTTATACATAAGGGTAAAATGATAATTTTCTTTTAAATTAAACACTTTAATTTAAAAATTATCATTTTCTATTAAAAT
>JAVXUL010064358.1:0-10107 GCA_035590515.1 Trichilia minutiflora
TTTTGGACTCAAAATTAATCCTATAAACTTTAATCCTAAATTTCTCACAATATACAAAACTTCATGCTACAAATAATATATCATTACAAAGCTTGTAAAGAAAAGAATAAGACCCATATTTAATCGCATCATGAATCATTAAAAATTGATAAAAAGTAAAGCGAAGAATTTTGGATACCAAAAGTTAGGGTTTATAAAATCCGAATTTTTACTTTACAATTTCTTCGCGTATATTATGAATTAGACGGCATACAATATATCAATACGAAACTTATAATGAGGAGAATAAAAGCCCTAAACTTTTAATCGCATATCATAATAAAATCAACTTAAAATATGATTAAGACTTCATGCGATTATGGGAGAAAAATATATTCAAATAATTTAATAATTGATTCTAAATCATATATGCCTTGGCTCTAATACCACTTGTTGGAATTAAAATTCCTCATTTACCAAAATCTTGCATATATGATTATAGAATGCAATTATGAGTTAGGATGCACACCTGTTTTGACCACTGATTGAGCGTTCCAAAGGTTAGGTCTTTCTCTCTATTCTCTATTTTGTGATAGGCTACTCAATGGGAAGGAGGTAGAATTTTTTTGGATTTTTAATCCCATATTTTCCTTTATATAGAGCTAGAGAGGAGACCTAACCTAACTTTAGTTGGTTTTTGTTGGGCCTCCCCATTAAAGGTTTCAGCATGATCCAAGTTTATACTGACTGTCAAACTAACCTATTAATGACGTTAAGTCCAATTCTCTTTAGATCACATAATTGAACCCATTTTACTCAATAACTATACCATTAATCAGTTTTTAATAAAATCATAATAATAATTAATATAAAGCTACAAAAATCTAACACTATTTTTATATCATTTCTTATTGTATATCAAATAAGATCTCTTTATCAATTTTTTTTAAACAGAAAAAAGGTACCATTTTCCAAACTATTGGGTATTTGCTTTGTCATGTCCCAACCCGTAGATTCCACATGTGACAACCATCACATATTTCTAATAAACATTCCTTAATATCAGAATGCTTATTAAGAATCTGTAAGACTGAAATCATAAACAAATATAATGCATTTCCAAAACAAAAGATAAAGCACTTTCAAAATCATGTCATCCAAAATCACCCAATCTTCAAAATATATCAAGAACCACGAGCATTCCAATAATAAACATTTTAGAATCATTTCCACAAACTACTTATCAAAATATGAAATACTAAATTTCAAAACGATTCAAATCATTACCTAAGTACTGATACTTTGATTGCCATTACATAAATAAAAATATAAAGGTTAAACCAGAAAACTATTCCAGTGGTTTAGACTTCTCTAAGTGAGTCGGTTCCAGGGTATACCTGTGGTTCTCTAACCAGAAGGATCACCACCACCACTAGTAGCCAACTAGGCGAACTTGAAACTGAAAAGTGAGGGGGAATGAGTATACAGGGGTATACTCCGTGAGTGAACTAAAATAAAATAACCGTCAATAAACACAATATGATTTATAAGTAGAAAAGCATTCGCAAGAAAAAGACAAATACTTCTTTTCTTTTAAAACCACAAATCTTATATTGAAAATCAGTGGACTAGCTGCCTTTCTCGGAGATAGCCTTGGCCCTGGGCATCCCGAGACCGTCAATGGGTTTTATGCAATAAAATCATGTTATTTATAAAAATAGATTTTTAAATGTAAAGAATAAAATATGCATGGTTAAGTTTTATAAAACAAGCTCACCACTGACATTCGCCTCGGATTAACCACGGGATAACATCCGTGACTAATCTAATGAGACTCATAGGTGATCAAATCTCATCACAATAAATAATCATACATCACCCCCACCTATGTAGACTCCACTCACCTAGGCGACCTTTCAATCAGGCCAAACCTAGGTTACCTCTCCTGTAGCAATAGTAAGCAAGCCCGACCCATACGGCCGTCATCACCAATGTATAAACTTGACCCACTAGCCATCTCATCGATACAGAAATCAATTAACTCAATTCGCAATAAATCAAATATATATATATATAAATATAACATCGTCAAGAGATGATCAACGTCATAAATTGGCCTACGACCATCATTTGACTAAAATATATATGCAATTTCACATAAACAAAAATAATAGGCAAATCTCTCATAAAAACAATTGCATATCAAAGTATTTATAAAAGTAAGTTTTAAATAAAATATCAAAGCAGAAAACAGTCCACTCACTGTTTAGAGAGGGTATACTCTCCCTAATTCCTCTCGTTTCTCGGCGTGTCACGCAGATACCTCACTCGCGCGTCGTCACCTAAACACAAGCATTCCAAACATATTAATATGCATTCCTAGATGCGAATAAAACGTAAATGCATGAAATATAAGTTAACCCCGATTCCTCTTAAATTCGGACAATACACGAAATCGATCTAAACTCTAGTTACTCGTTTAATCACCAATACAAAATTATTACAAACTCACATTGTTGCTCAACTAACGTAATTTGACTTGATATCACAAACTAGACAAGTGGACCCCATAAGCTTGCCAGAATAGTAACTCTAATTACTATTTATATTTACCCTAAGTATTTCAAATCACATTTTTAGCTTCCTAACGATTTGCTGAGCTATTCTACAATCTAATTAGTATTCAAAAACTACAATGCACGTGCTAAATCTATCCGGATAAACAGTAAAACCCATACAAATCAAAGTTGATAAAAATACAAAATGAATATACAGACAAGCTAAAATCAAAGCTACGAACCTCGTGGTATGTCGGTTTGCTCCAATTTCGTATAGAAATTGAAAAGCCCCAATTGGAAGTCAAAACCTTAGTTTTATCCTTCACGATTTCTACGCTCTAATCAACCAATTGATGCTCTCAGGTAGTTAGACGCGTAGAATGCAAGTCACAGAAGAAGAAAAATCGAAAATCCGACAAAATGTGGCAAAGTTGAGAGAGAGATAGAGAGAACGTGAGCTAAGGAAAAAGAGAGGAAGAAAGAAACAGAGATCGTGAAATCTGATCCTTAGCTCCCTTTTTATAAACTTAAGGGTAAAATTATTATTTTGTCCTTGAATTTTCTTAAGGAGAAGCTTCTAGAAGAGAGCAAAATCGTTATTTCGAGTCAATTCGTTCGAACGAATATGAATTCGAACAAATCTGCCCAAAGTCAGAGAGCTCCCCAAAATTTTGTCCGAACGATCGAACATTCATTCGAACAACACCATCGATTCGATCGAATGAATCACTACTCATTCATGCTTTTATTTTGTGTGGTCATAGAAATTCCACCTCTTTACCTTAAATTTTTGTTGACTTAAATTGGTACCATATATCTCTTTTCCACATTTCACATCTTAAATTTAAATCATTCAAAGTCGATAGGATGCGAAGACTAAGACTTGCTTTAGCTACTTTATATATGTTAATTATTAGAATGAAAAAAATATATATAATAATTAAACATTAGCTTCCTATCTTCAGAAGTGCAAAATCATTTTTATCATAATGAATGCTTAATGTAGTAATACTTATACATGAGAAAAATATTTAAAATATAATGATTTGTAGGGTAAGGGTATTATCTTATACAACAATGGTGTATATTTAAAATTCTCTTTCTCATATTTATAATTACCATTTGGTTGTCTCTTATATCTCAGACTTAGTGTGCGAAATCTGGCATTAAGGTGTTATATTTGCTCCACAGTTACAGTAAAATAAAAATTAATATTATTAAAAGTTAAATGTTAGTTAAAAATAAGTAGGTAAAACTAATGTTATTAAATATATTATACTATATTTTTTTAAAATTAAGTCAAATTTAGTTATAACAAACACGTTAAAGTGTAAATACTTTTTTTTTTTATTTTCAAATCTTAAATAATTTTTTAATATACACACAAATAGAGAATACTTCAACAGGGCTCGATTTAATTGAAGAACAGCTGCGTAGATTGGGGTGTGAGAAAGCTTTGTTATAACTACAAGTTGCCTATAAAAGACTTTGTCGATCAAAGTAAGACAGAAGAACAACTTATTTTCTAAAACATTATGGCGTTACCCTTGTGTTTCTTCACACTCGCATTTCTTCTTTCTCTCTTATTATTTCACTCTGTAGTACTTTCTTCTCACGTCCCTTCTTCTAACAAGTCACTTTGTCATGAGGATGAGCGTTTGGCTTTGTTGCAGTTCAAGGAAAGCGTCATTGTTAACGAGAATCCCTCTAATTTTATGTTGAACGATCCATGTGATCCTAAGTCTTCTTCATGGAAACTAGAAAAAGAAAATATTGATTGCTGTTCATGGAATGGTGTCAAGTGCAATGAAAAAACTGGCTATGTGATTGAGCTTGACCTTTCCACCAGCTGTCTCTATGGCTCTATCAACTCAAGTAATAGCCTTTTCCGCCTTGTACATCTTGAGGGGCTCAATCTTGCTTTTAATAATTTCAATTACTCTGAAATCCCTTCTGCAATCATCAACTTTTCAGAGCTATCATACTTGAATCTCTCTGGTTCTTTCTTTTCTGGTCAAATACCATTAGAAATCCTTGAGCTCTCCAACTTGGTGTCATTGGATTTATCTTGGAATTTAGGTTTTGAACTCCAAAAGCCAAGTCTAGAAAGTCTACTTGAAAAGTTAAGTAACCTGGAACAACTTAACCTTGATCAAGTTATAATTGCTTCTTCAATACCTCATAACTTGGCGAATTTATCTAATTCTTTAACATTTTTATCTCTTCAAGGCTGCCAATTGCAAGGTAAATATATATTATCACTTTATTTTCTCATTGATATGCTACTATACCATCTATGTGTTTCATTGGTTTTTGACGATTTTCTTTTATTTTTCAGGAAATATTCCGTCTTCAATTGGTAATCTGACAAATCTCATCCACTTAGACCTTTCACATAATGAATTAATGAGTAAGTTGCCTGCTTCCATTGGAAATCTTGCTTCTTTGGAAAATCTTATCCTTTCAAATAATAAACTTTCGAGCGAGCTGCCTACTTCCATTGGAAATCTTGCTTCTTTAAAAGACATCGATCTTTCAGTTAATGGACTTTTGGGTGAGTTGCCTACTTCTTCCATTGCAAATCTTACACAGTTACATTTGCTGGTCCTTTCATTTAACAAGTTTTCTGGTGAATTGCCTGCTTCCATTAGAAATATCAAATCACTGGAAAAACTGGATCTCTCTCGCTGCAATTTCTCTGGTCAAATTCCATCGTCACTCAGTAATCTTACACAGCTCAGTTTTCTAGATCTTTCTTCCAATAACTTTAGTGGCATCATAGACCTAGATTTACTTCTTTTGCGGCTAAAAGATTTATATTATTTAGCTCTCTCATCAAACAAATTGTCGTTGTGTACCAAAGCCTATGTCAATACCACCTCTCATAGCTTTTCAACTGTTAGACTACGTTCTTGCAACATTACCAAGTTTCCAAATTTCTTAAAATACCAACATCATTTGCAGGAACTTGACCTTTCCTCCAATAAAATCCTAGGCAAAGTACCTAAATGGTTGCTAAACACAAGTGTGCAAAGTATGAAGTACTTGAACCTTTCTCAAAACCTTTTAACCGGATTTGATGATCAACATCCAATTGTTCTTTCAAGGAGCAATTATCTATTCACTTTAGATCTTCGCTTCAATAATCTGCAAGGACTACTGCCAGTTCCGCCCACCCAAACGAATTACTATCTAGTTTCAAACAACAACCTGACAGGGGAAATTTCAACATGGGTATGCAAATTAAATAGTCTTTGGGTTCTTGATTTGTCTTTCAATAACTTAAGTGGTGAGCTTCCTAAATGTATGGGGAATGTTAGTGATCAACTCTTGATATTACAGCTAAGAAGCAACAAGTTTTTTGGAAGCATTCCTCAAACTTTTATGAATGGATCATCTCTGAGGATGATTGATTTAAACAATAATCTATTTCAAGGAAGAATCCCAAGATCATTGGCCAATTGCAGAATGTTAGAATTTCTTGATCTTGGGAACAACCAAATTAGTGATACTTTTCCCTCTTGGTTGGGAACTCTTCCAGACTTAAATGTTCTCATTTTGCATTCCAATAGACTACATGGTACAATAAGAAAAACTGAAATAGGTTGTGGATTTCCTAAACTTCGCATTATTGACATCTCTGTCAATAAATTAACTGGCAAGCTTCCATCAAAATACTTTAAATGTTGGAATGCCATGAAAGTAGTCAATAAAAGTCAGCTAAATTATATGGAAGAAGAAATGCTACCTCCATCTATAAGCTTTTTCCAGGAAGAGGGTTTTGGTAAATATGTTTACTCGCTGACAATCAGTAACAAGGGAAAAATGTTGAAATACGGAAAGATCCCAAATATCCTTGTGGCCATTATTCTTTCAGGCAATAAATTTGATGGAGAGATTCCAGCATCCATTGTTAATTTAAAGGAACTTCAGATTCTTAACCTTTCCAACAATAATCTTCAAGGTCATATTCCATCATCCTTAAGCTACCTAGCATTTTTAGAGTCATTGGATCTCTCAAACAACAAGCTTTCGGGACGTATTCCTCAAAAACTTGTTGATCTCACATTTCTCGCGTTTTTTAATGTGTCTAGCAACAATCTCACAGGTCTCATCCCACAAGGAAATCAGTTTACTACATTTGATAATAGTTCCTTTGATGGGAACTCAGGATTATGTGGAAAACCTTTGTCAAAAAAATGTGAGAACGAATTCAAGATAGCTGAAAATGAAGATATTCGAGAATCGGATTCTCCAATTGAGTTTAATTGGATAATAATTTCCATAGGTTATTCAAGTGGACTTATTGTTGGAATGATCCTAGGGCTTAACTTCAGCACAGGAAAATGGTTCATGAAGAAATTGAGTAAGTCTTTGAAATGCAACCGTAACACCCACAAATAGTAAGTGAATTTTCTTTACATAACTTTATAATTGTTTATGATCTATGTATTTGAATTATTCAATATGTTAACGCTTAGGTATAAGATATAGTATGGGCTGGCATTGTGGGTTGACACTTTCGTGTAGGATATTTTAAGAGAAAGGCCCAAATGATGCTAAATTATGGGCTTGTGAGGGTAATGAATTGTGTGTTTTTGAGGAAAAAAAATGGTATAAGAGTAATAACTATTTTTATTTCAGGAGTGATATGCAAAAGACATAAGTTTAGGGACTCAATAGAAAATGCTCCCTGGAATGTTATGATTATAGCTTTTACTAATTATTTATGGTTTTTGTGTGTGAAAAAGAATGTTATGATTCAGAAATTGTTTTCTAATCTTATGGCCACATATATTGGACGTGCTTATGGTTTGTGTAAATATGGAGTGTTCGCCATTGATATTTATGTTTTAAACCAAAATATTAAAACTTTAATTTATAATAATTTTTAAAATTGACCCCTGAAATACTAAAAACTATCTTTTCTGCATATTGTTTGAATGGAAAAATTATGTTGGTTTGAATAAATTATTTTTTAAAATTAAAAAATTTTGTCTACTAACCCATTGTACAATATATTAAAATTTCATAGCTAAATTTTAATATATAAGCCCCTACAAATTTTTATTATATATTTTTGAATAAGTTAATTATTGTAAATAATCAGAGAATGACAAAGGCTCATTTTTTTTTTTTTTGCACTATTAGGATAAGAAAACTATTTTAAAGATAAATAGTGTGGAATTATGAGCCTATATTTTTATATGATCTTAATTTATATTTTTATTAGTTCATATTTCGATTTCGTGATAAATGGTTAGAATTTAGTTCATAAAAAAATTTGTTGATTAATTCAAGGTTAAATTTAAATCGCTTTGAGACATTATTTGTTTGATGTTTTTGATAGTACCGTTGAGCCAAAAAAATATTTGAAGTTATTATATGGATTTAATGTCAGATAATTACGATACTTATGAGGGTTAATAATTGATTTTAGGTTGAAGTTATTAAGTATTATCCTCAAAGCATCAAGTAAGTATACTAAACTTTTAAATAGAATCATGGTATATAACATGTGTAGATATGTGATTATGTTTTAAAAATATATTCTAAAATTATGATACATTATTATAAAGTTTATACTTTGCTATTGTGTTTGATTTTATGGAGAATGATAACTATGCTTGATCATACATTAATATATTTACTTATAAGTTAGTTGCATTGGTAGTAAGCATGGACGTGCATTGAATTTAAGAAATAAAAAATTCATTTAAAAACTAAAAGTGTTCATGAACTAAGAATTATTGTTTTTTTTTTTGGATATCTAAATTCATTACTTTTTTAATAAACAATTATAAATAATAAGACGTCTTTTGATAATATATCCATTCTTTTGGTTTTGATATAAGTAAAATATGTTCATATCATATGAGAAAATTATTTTAGAAAGAGCAAGTCTTTATGTCCATGTTTCTAGATATTATAAAACGATTCATTGATGATTACGATAAGATATTGGCTTTACTCTCAAGACTAGAGATTTTTGTATTTTTAAAAATTAATAAGTCTTACTTATACTTACCTCATATATGAAAAATGATTTATGGATGATTGAGGCTCAATAAATAATAAGTGATAAGTGAAATTCTATTAAACAGTAATTGAATGTGAATATTCTTAATAAAGTTTAAAAATATTTATCTGTTATCAAAGTTTGAAAGCAATTGCCGGTTATGAAACTTTTAAAATAACTATGATTTTACCTTGTATCATATCATGTATGCATATAAAATATTAATATTAATATTCTTATTGAATTTAAAACTTATTATAGTTATTGTGATTTTCAGATTATTGAAGAATGAGCACGTAATGGATTGGACTTGGGTTGTATCTTGGCTATCCCTTGGTTCTCTAGGACTTAGTCGTTCGAAGTTTTATTTTATTTATTGGATTAATCATATGATGTTTTGAAGAGTAATTATTACTCTTTATTAAAAATCTTGGAATGAATTCTAAGTTATGATATTTTAATACGTAATATATTTTCTTAATTAATTATGGTATGTGGTTATATTTAATAACCTTTTTTTAACACTTTTTGGGTCGATTCATTACAGTAACCATTAACTATAATAAGGTGTAGTCATAGAAAATAATATTGTTGCTAATTTAATTGAAGAGGAGTCAGGCCATCTACTAATTTAATATTCCTTCATTATAAAGAGAAGTAAACCATTAGTTAAAATATATTAAGAAAAGGCCCAAAATCTAACATGGACAAGACACAGAACAATGCAAATGTAATGCACTTATTACTCTTGGGCTTAGTATTTAAAAGTGGTAATGAAGTTTGTTTGCACACCCCATTTATTTTTCATTAACTCCCATAAAAATTTAAAAGTTTAAAGATTTACAATATTTTATAATTAATTCATATAATATCAATAATAATTCTATCATAAATTAAAATAATTTTTTTATATCTTTTGTTACATAAACTTTAGACAGAATTAAATTATTGATGACTATTTATGCTCAATATTTCTTAAATATTTAATCATATTAGAATATATACTAATATTTTTCTTTTTAGAGAGATAGTTTTCTCTTTATATTTTATAATTACACCCCACTTATTAAATTTTTTAACAATTAAAATTTAATTCTTTATAAAATAATTGTCATACCCTAATTTTGTCCTACTATTTTTATCCAATTAAATTCTTTAAATATTAATTATCAAAATCAAAGACTAATTAGTAGAACTGTCAAACAGGTCGATAATCAGTGAGACAACTTATTTAACCTACCATTTAAATAACTTAGGACTACAAAAATTGGTTCGTTTAATTCAAGAGCTGATTTGGGATAATCCGTTTAACTCGCAAACTGACTCGTTTAATCCACCTAATTAAAAAAAAAATTAAAAGCCTTTATATTTAGATAATTATTGATTATGTTTGAGTGTTAATAATGATATTAAATTTATTATTTATTAATATTGAGTAGTATTAAATTAGTATATTTTGATATTTGAGATCATATGTTTAGATTTATAATTGTTGATGAAATTTTTATTTGACTTGTTAAAATTTTTATATGTTAAGTTATAATATAGTTA
>JAVXUL010064379.1:0-10107 GCA_035590515.1 Trichilia minutiflora
CAAGTGTGGAATAATTAGCATGTTAAAATGTGATTAATGTTCTAATTAATTCCTAAATTTTTAACAACATCTTCAACTACAATAAAATATTATGAAAATAAATACTTTATGTATTTGTATGTTTATAAATTCTAAATATAAATAAACAATAAAATATATTTAAAATGTATATAAATTAAATAATTATCACTCGATCGGATGCATAAATTATGTTAATGATAAAAATTCTTTTAATAGTATGTGATATTGTTTTATGATAAGTTATAAATATTTTTAATTAATATAACCTTTTATAAATCTAAATTAGAGGAATATTTTATTCCAAAGTTTTAAATCTGATTGGGGGGGAATTTTAGTTTTCTTTCCATAACTATATATATTTTTATAAGAAATATTATTTTTATTATCCAAATAAGTATATATAATTCTCTTATGTTATATTTACTTGAACAAATTAAACAGCAGCACTTAAACGGAGCACATTTTGGGTAAATTACCAACTAGATCGAGGGAATATAATTACTTCATAAATAATTGAATATCGATAATAAATTTGATTTTGATTTGATTCTGAATTTTATATCAATATATTATCTCTAAAGCATGCTTTAAAATAATTATATATAGTTATTACAATTTTATTTTAAGAATTTCTAAAACTTGTCGTGGAATTTATTAATGTATATTTACTCTTTGATCGAACAACCCATTTGAGCTCAAGAATATTTATTTTTCAAAAGGGGAAAACACTTAATTAATGTTGCCAATGTTATAGTCTTACTCGAAAGATTGACAATGGACACCATGCACAACATAAATTAATTATGAATGGGGAAAATCATCGAGCCATATGCAAGCATATTGTTTTAATATTTGATGAGGATCCCTTGTTAAAAACTAGAAAAATTTATTAAAAAGAGAAGAAAATTAGGAGAAATTATTATTGAATTAAAAAGAACGTTAGCTATATATATAACAAACTGAAATTAACAAAGAATAAGCAATCCATGTCTACAAAATCTTGACTAAATCAAACAAATAAGAATTCTTTAAAAATAGGGATTTGTTGACTTAATAACAAATCACAACCTAATAATTCCTCCCTTGAACTGAATATTTTAAGCACTCAGCTTATATCAGTCTCAGAATAAACTCTTAATAATCTCCGTAGCTTCAAGAAATTATACAGCTTGAGAGGTTTAGTTATTACATCAGTCAATTGCTCTTGTGTACCACAATGCACCAATTCCACAGTACCAAACTTTGTGAGTTCTCGAAGAAAATTAAAACGCACATCTATGTGCCTACTACGACCATGCATTACTGGGTTCTTTGAAAGTTTAATTGAAAAGCTACTATCGCAGTAGATAATAGGTGACTTGCCTTGATTCTGATTCAATATTTCTAACACTATTCTCAACCATGCAGCTTGACATGCACATGAAGCTGTAACGATAAACTCTGCCTTTGTAATAGATAGACTTACTACTGGTTGCTTCTTTAATAACCAAGATACTGCTCTTGAACTTAATAAAAACACATGGCCTGAAGTGCTTTTTTGATCTTCTAAATCTTCAGCATAATCACTGTCGGTGTAAGCAACAAGTTCATCATCTCCTCCTTTCCTATAGAAAATTCCAAATAATTCAGTTGTTCCCTTCAAATATCTCAGCACCCGTTTTGCAATTTGTAAATGGAACTCGGTAGAATTCTCCATATATCTACTAATAAGACTCACCATAAACATCACGTTCGGTCGTGTTGCTGTGAGATTTATGAGACTACCTAAAATTTGTTTATAGTGATTTTTGTCCACCCTAACTAACTCCACCTTCATCCTTCACAAGTTCAAAGCCAAGGACAATTGGATTATGGACAAAATTACTTGTCCATTCTTAACCTTTCCAGTACCTCCAACGCATATTTCTTTTGACTAGTTTTGATTTTTGCAAGAATTCAAGACTAAGAAAATACCTTATTTGATCGAGATTCGTCATATCAAACTCATGTTTCATAGAATTTTTGAACTCTATAAACAACAATTCATCATTTCCAGTAAAAATAAAACCATCAACATACAAACTTACAATTAATACTTTGCTTTCTTTTCTTATCTTGATGAGCAACGTATGTTTCGACTCACACTTCCTAAAACATTCCGCCACAAAATAGGCTTCTATACGACTATACAAGTATGTGGTGCTTGCTTAAAACCATAAAGTGCTTTTTTTAGCTTATAAAACTTTTTCTCATTTCCCTTTTGCACATAACCACATGGTTGCTCTATAAAAACATCTTCATTTAACTCACCATGTAAGAATGCAGACTTCACATCTATTTGGTAGATAGTCCATCCCCTTTAAGCTGCAAGTGTTACCACCAAACGAATTGTCTCTCTATATATGCTACAGGTGCAAAAACTTCTATATAGTCTACTTCATGCTGTTGAGCATACCCCTTCACTTAAGTCTAGTTTTATATTTATTCACTTTTCCATTTTCAGTAAATTTAGTCTCATCAACCCACTTCACTCTAACCTTCTTTGCTCCATTAGGTAATTCTGTCGATTCCCATATACCATTTCTTTCGACTGCTTCCATTTTCATATCCATGGCTCTTCTTCATTTCTCACTCTTTACAGCATCTTCAAAGTGAATAGGATCAGCAACTGCAATTATGACCAAATGAGCTTATTATCTTCTTTAGAAAGTCCTCCAATTTCATAATCTCTCATCTAGAATGGTAGTCCCCTATACCACCCTTCATTTGAGCTATAAGAACTTTCTTCAGTCAAAGAATTAGAGGAAGGATTCTCCTCTTCTTCTGTAGTAGCATCAAGATCAGATTCGCTCCCTTTTTCATTATCATTAAATGCAGATGTTTCATCGTCGTGATCAACCCAGTCTAAATCACACACAATGACTTCTTCATACTTCTTATCCCAATCCCAATTCTTGTTTTCCTCGAATACAACATCCCTGCTTATTATGATCTTCTATGAAATTGGATCATAAAGTCTGTAAGCCTTCGACTCCTTACTAACTTCAAGCAGAACACAACTCAAGCTCTTATCATCTAACTTAGCTTTTGTACTATCGGGTACATGAACCTGAGAAACTCAACTGAAGGCTTGACTCCACTCTAAGCTTCTTCTGGGGGCTGATTGCTTACTGCTAATGTTGGACTGTGATTCAAGACATGCAGAGTCCAATTTATTGATTCGGGCCAGAAAGTTTTAGGAAATTTCTTTCCCTAAAGCATACTATGGACCATACTCATAAAGGTTCTATTCTTTCATTTTGTGACTCGATTCTGTTAGTGTATATGCAGCTATGAATTGTCTTCGTATACCATTTCGATCACAAAAAATGGTGTATTTTTGTGACTTAAACTTTCTTCCTCGATAGGTATGTACGCCTCTGATGAATAAGTCTATTTCCTTCTCAACATGAATTTTGAAACTTTTGAAAATAGTAAAGGTTTCTGATTTTTCTATCAAGAAATAAACCCATGTTTTTCTACTGAAGTCGTCAGTGAAAGTAATAAGATATTTCTTTTTTTTTGCTGTAAGAGATGGGCTTTTGATTGGACCACAGATATCAGTATGAATTAATTGAAGAATTTGTGAAACTCTCAAGGTTGTTTTCTTTGGAAACGAGGCTTTTTGTTGCTTCCCTACCAAATAGTCCTTGTATAGTTTTAAAAGAGACTTGAGTTGTGGTAAACCATTCACCATCTTTTTTTGCTAAAGAGTCTTTAGGCCTTTAAAGCTTAGGTGCCCAAATCTGCAATTCCAAAACTGCACCTTATCTTCTATAATTGTTTCAAAACAAGTTGATGCTACAGGCTGAGATATAGCATGCAGTATAAACGTATGAAGACATTTTTGTATCTATGATGAAGCCTCTCTCAGAATAATGCACCTTACACCTTTCGCATTGAAATAGAATGAAAATCCCCTTTTCTTACGACTGAACAATACTTAATAAATTGTTTTTTAATTTCGGCACATAAAACATTCATTTTATGATCTGCACTATTCCATTCACCTGTAGCCTTACATTACCCTGTCCCATTATAATCATACTTGAGTTGTTGCCTAGCTTCACGGTATCTCTGAAATTTCCATCAAAATCTGAGAAATATTCCTTCTTCCTATACATATGATTCCTACATCCCGAGTCAAGGAGCCAAGTATCTTCTCTATTAGCATTATTGATATCTATATAAGCCTTCAACAACATCTCTTCTTGTGTCTCTAAATGGTTGGCCTCCTTGCTTGAACATTCCCATTGAAAATGCCTAAGCTTGTGACAGTTATAACATTCTACTGTAGGTTTATCAAAGTTTGGTCTACCTCTTCCCCTTCCTCATCCTCTACAGCCTCCATAGCCTCGACCTCTTCCTCCAGAATGATCTTCACGGGTAATCTTCGGGGCCTGTTCTTCTTCAACATGAGAGCTCATACGTTGTTCATACACAAGCACACTGCTTTGTAACTCATTAATGGTTAAGATGCTTATATCATTGGACTCCTCAATAGAACACACAATAGAATTAAACTAGGGAGTCAGAGATCTCAAAATCTTTTCAATAACATCGATATCTCTCTTGTCCTTACCATTTGCTTTCACTTATCGGCTATGGTAAGAGTTTGAGCAAAATACTCATTCACAGATTCTCCAACCTTCATGTGGAGAATTTTAAATTCCTTTTGAAGAGCTTGTAATTGTGCACGTTTGACTTGTGTTGTACCTTGAGATTTCTGCTTCGTAGAGTCCCGTATGATGTATCTTTATTGTGAATTGTCTCCAGGATTGAACGATCTAATGCTTGAAATAGATAGTTTTTTACTTTCAAATCTTTCAACTTTTGGTGTTCAAAGTTTTTCTTCCGTGTATCTGTGAGAGCAACTCCTTTTACTACTGTAGGAATCCCATTCTCCACCAAGCCCTAGTACTCCTTCGAATGCAAGAAGTTTTACATGAGCATCGCCCAATGATCACAGTACCCATCAAATTTTGAAACTGCTAGCTATACAAAAGAACTTATTGTTACCATAATTTAAGTGATGCTCATGTAGAAGACTGCTGCTTCCAAATTGACCAGGTCCTATAACGAGGCTCTGATACTAAAATGTTAAAAACGAGAGAATCTTATGAGAAACATAAGAAACAGAAACAGAAAAAAATAAAAAAATAAATATATATATATATATAACGAAATGAAACAAAAAATAAACACCCTACGTCTACAAAAGCTTGACTAAAACAATCAAATAAAAATTCTTTCAAGATAGGAATTTATTAATATTGAAAAAATATTTCCATGAATTTAACGAAAGAGATTTTAAACAAATAAATAACAAAATAAAAATAACAAGATATCAATATTTACGTGGTTCGGTCAATGTGACTTACGTTTAGGGGTAATAATTTGGGTCACGACACAATTATTTAACACGAATTCGACATAATTAAACGGATTTGGATTTAAAATTTTTGACAGAATAATAATCTGATCGTATTGGTGTCACACGATTAATAATCGTGTTAGATTCGAATTTGACCTTCTGAATTTATTTATTAATTTAAAACACGATTAGTTAAATAAATAATTATTTAATATAGTAATTTTATTTATTTATATTTAATACTTAGTTTATATTTAAATAAATAATTAGTTAAATAGGTTAAATTTTATATTGATTAATTAAATAAATTAAATAGATTGGATCATTTTAATGATCCAATCATATCGTGTAACATCACTTATTTAAAAAATAAATGACACGATTAATAAACGGATGACATGATTAATAAATGGATCGTATTCGAATTGAGGATTCCTGACACGATTAATAAATGGATCGTATTCGGATGAACACAAAAAAATACTGTAAGTTTATTGACATGACACGAATACGATACGTTTATCCAAATTGACACCCTTACCTACGTCCACGTAAATATTGGTATCTTATTTTTTTTATTTTTTTATTTAGTTGTTCAAAATATCTTTTGTTAAATTCCTGGGAATATTTTCCCAACAAATTGATATCAGAGCCTCTTTCGAGATTTTGACAACGATGATGATAACAAAGACCCATATTAAAAAGTTTGATCGAAGTGTTAATTTTAGAATGTGGCAGCTCAAGATGGAGGCCACCCAAAATTAGAATGGAGTTGAGTTATCTCTTCAAGGAGAGGAGAAAAGCCCTGAAAATTTGGGCGATAAAGATTTTGCTACTATAAATAACAAGGTGAGATCATATATTATCTTAAATTTATCTGATGAAGTTCTATAGGAAGTCGTCACTGAGACAACTATAAGAGGTATCTGGGAGAAGTTGAAAGCTTTGTATATGAAGAAGTCAATGGAGAATCGATTTTATTTGAAGCAATCCTTATATATGCTTCGAATGATAGAAGGTGCATCCATACTCTCACATCTTGATAAATTTGATTTCGTTGTTATGGATTTGACGAATATAGGTGTTAAAATAGATGATGAAGATCAGAACCTATTATTATTATGTTCTCTTTCTCAGTCATTTAAGTATTTCCGTGATACTATGATTTATGGGAAGGATACAATCTCGTATCAGGAAATTAAATCTTTGAAATTTAAAGAACAGATTGATAGGGATATAACTGAAAAAAGTAGTGGAGTCAAACAAAAGGCTTAATTACTAAGGGTAGATCAGAGAAGAGAGACTCCTAAAATAAAAAATTTAAAACTAGATCTAAATTCAGACATAAAAATCAATAGATGAGAGTAATGAAATTTTTTTTTTTGTGACTGATGATAGAACAAGGTTTAAGGATGAATGGATTTTATATTCGAATTATTTTTTTCATATGCATTCTAATAGATATTTATTCTCCGCTTATGAGTCTTGTAATAGTGGAATTGTTTTGATGGACAACAATGCTGCTTGTAATATTATGGGTAAGGGTACAATCTGAATTAAAATACATGATGGTATTGTGAGAAGGCTCACTAATGTTAGACATGTTCCTGATTTGAAAAAGAATCTCATCTCTTTGGGCACTCTAGAGGCACTTGGGTGTAAGTATTTAGCTGAAGGTGGAGTTTTGAAAGTTAGTAAAGGTGCTCTTATAATTATGAAAGCTTACAGGTTTGATAGCTTGTATATCTTGTAGGGATCTTCAGTTATAGGTTCTGTTGTAGTCTCTATATCATATTTATTTGGTTTTGATATCATCAAATTATGACACATGCGGTTAGGCCATATGAGTGAGAAATACTTAGCCATATTAAGTAAAAGAGGTCTTCTTTGTGGGTAAAGTACTAGGTCGATGGAGTTATGTGAGCATTGTATTTTTGGAAAGCAGAAAAGAGTTCGCTTCAATTCACCAGCAACTCATCGGACAAAAGGTATTTTAGATTATATTCATTCAGATCTTTGGGGACCTTCACGTATTTCGTCCAAGGGTGGTGCCAGATATATGTTGACTTTCATTGATGATTATTCAAGGAAGGTTTGGGTTTATTTTTTGAAGTAGAAAAATAATGTCTTCTTGACTTTCAAGCAATAGAAAGTTATGATTGAAAAACAAATAGGAAGACAGATCAAGCGACTTAAAACAGATAATAGCTTAAAATTTTGTGTAGGTGAATTTAATGAATTTTATAAATATGAAGGAATTATTCGATAACACACTTCAGGATAACGCCTCAACGGAATGGTGTGATAGAGCGGATGAACAGAACTCTTTTAGAAAGAGCTCACTGTATGATCTCTAATACAGGTTTAACAAAAGATTTTTGGGTAAAGGCGATCTTTACTGCTTGCCATATTATCAATCGTGCTCCTTCTGCAGCTATTATTTATAAAACTCCTAAAAAAGTTTGGTCAGGTACTCCTACAAATTACTCTAACTTGAAAATTTTTGGGTGTCCAGCATACATGCATGTGAATAAAGGAAAATTGGAGCTTAGAGCTTAAAAGTGTATTTATCTTGGGCATGCTAATGGAGTAAAAGGATACAAATTATGGTGTCTGGATCGTAAATCTCCAAAATTTATAATTAGCAGAGATGTTACATTTAATGAGTTGTCTATGTTGTCATCAGAAAAAATGTGTTCTGATATTTGT
The DNA here is from genome assembly GCA_035590515.1 of Trichilia minutiflora. Lineage (NCBI taxonomy): Eukaryota > Viridiplantae > Streptophyta > Magnoliopsida > Sapindales > Meliaceae > Trichilia > Trichilia minutiflora. The sequence goes on from JAVXUL010064379.1 coordinate 8,123, forward strand.
GATTCAAGTAAGAATGATAGTATACACAAGCGGGTGGAGATAGAGATTGACAGTTCTATTCCTTCTCAGTCAAGTTTCTCTATAACTCAGTCAGATCCAACATAGACACATGAATTTCTAGAAGAGGAGCAATATTCCATAGTCAGAGACAGACTAAGGAGAAAAATTCGATCACCATCGAGATATGCAGATATGATCGTATATGCTTTGACAATTACAGAAGAAATAGATAGAGTTGGTGAACCTTATATCTACTCAGAAGCAGTTTCTTGTGATGATTCACATAAATGGTTAATTGCGATGAATGAAGAAATTAAATCTCTCTATAAAAATAAAACTTGGGTTCTTGTAAAGCCGCCTTTAGAAAAGAAGATTGTTGGTTGCAAATGAGTCTTTAAAAAAAAAGGTATTCTAGGGGTAGAAGAAAATAGATACAAAGCAAGATTAGTTGCAAAGGGTTACAATCAAATACAAGGTATTGATTTTAATGATATTTTTCACCTATAGTTAAGTACAACTTTATTTATGTTTTATTTGCTTTGGTGGCCATGTATGATTTGAAATTAGAACAACTTGATGTTAAGACAGTTTTTTTGCATGGTGATCTCGAGGAACAAATTTACATGAAGCAACCAGAGGGTTTTGAAGTTAAAGGAAAGGAATACCATGTTTGCTTGTTGAAGAAATCTTTGTACAGGCTAAAATAATCTCTGAAACAGTGGTATAAAAGATTAATTCTTTTATATTAAGTTATGGTTATTCGTGGAGCATGTATGATAGCTGCATTTACTTTCGAAAGTTAGGATATGATTCTTTCATTTGTCTGTTACTTTATGTTGATGACATGCTTATTGCTGTCAAGAATTTAAAAGAAATTCAAATTTTGAAGACTCAGTTGAATAATAAATTTGAAATGAAAGACTTAGGAGGTATGAAAATTAAGAGATATCGAGGAGGTAGAAGATTATATTTGTCATAGAAAAACTACTTTAAAAAGATTTTACAAAGGTTTAGCATGAAGAATACAAAAATTGTTAATACTCCTCTTGCTAACCATTTCAGATTATTAGCTACTCAGTCACCAAAGTTATATGAAGAAAAAGACTATATGGCATATGTATTATATTCAAGTGCAATCAACAGTATTATGTATGCTATGATTTGTACACGTCCTGATATTTCACAAGCAATTAGTATTGTTAGTAGATATATGTCTAATCCAGGAAAAGAATATTGGCAAGCCATGAAGTGGATTCTCAAATACTTGTGTGGCACTTCAGACACTTGTTTGGAGTTTAGAAGAAATAGTAACACTTTGATTAGTTTTGTGAAATCTGATTGTGCTAGATATTTTGACAAAAGAAGATCAATACAGGTTATGTATTTTGTGTTGGTAGATGTGCAGTTAGTTAGAAAGCTAGTTTGTAACATATTATAACTTTGTCAACTGCAGAAGTAGAATATATAGTAGTGACCAAAGCAATCAAGGAAGCCTTATGGTTGAATGGTTTGTTTGGTGAACTTAATTTATATCAAGGTGTTACTACAGTTCATTATGACAATCAGAGTGCTATTCACTTGACTAAAGATCAGATGTATTATGAGAGGACAAAGTATATCGACGTGAAATTTTATTTTATCTGGGATATCATAGCTAAAGAAAAAGTTCTTATTCGAAAGATTAGTACCAAGGACAATCCTGCTTACATGTTTATGAAATCTCTTTTAATTTACAAGTTTAAGTAGTGCTTGAGCTTGATTGGTGTTCATTGATAGTGGCTTAAGCCCGTCAGCGTTTAATGAAGAAGGTGGAGCAAATTTGGAGTATATTTTTCTATCTCTTGTGTACCGACTATAAGCCAAGGTGGAGATTTATTGGGATTGGTACCTTGCATCCTGATCTCATGGAGATTGTGTACCCAAGTATAGGTAGTCTTGTTGTAGAATGGTCCGGTGAGTCCAAGTGTCGTATCCACAAGGAGTGT
>JAVXUL010064390.1:0-10107 GCA_035590515.1 Trichilia minutiflora
TCAAAAACTAGAAATATGCATAAATGGAGAGAGTTAATCATACATTAAGTGTAAAATGATAAATTTAACTCTTAATATACATACACTTTTATGTACTCATCATATGGCCAGTGGGCCAGGATATATATTTGTTATGACATTATACGGTCGTATGGCCTGGTTTTATATTGTGATGATGATTTGGCCAGTGGACCGGGATTTATGATATGTGCATTGGTGATAACGACCTTGTGAGCTGGTTATTTACTGTAGTTATAGGGTGATAACCTGGGGAAGAGTTCACTGGGATGTAGACCCCCAGGTGAATGTTATGTGGTAGCCTAGGGTTGACCTGGGAGAGAGATCACCTAGGTGAGTGGAGATTGCATAGGTAGACTGTTATGTGTTTGTAGCGGTATTGTGATGATGATGGGATTTATCCACCTATGAGTCTCGTCGAGTTAGTCACGGATGTCACCCCGTGACTGCTCAAGGTAAACGTCAGTGTTGGGCACATTTTTGGGAAGAACCATGCATATTTTAATTCTTGTATTTAAATTTATTTTCATAAAATAACATGTTTTTCTGCATATAAAACCACTGACGGTCTCGAGATGCCCAGGGCCAGGGTGTTCGTCGAGAAACATAGCGACCCCACAGATTTTCTAAATGTGTTTGGAAGTTTGTTTGAAAAATTATTTTCAATTAAATGGTTTTAAATATATTTGTCTGTACTCATTAAACACTATTTTCTTATGTTTGTTATTGTTCACTCATGGAGTATACTTTCGTATACTCACCCCCTTCACCTTCTAGTTTCAGGACAAGTGATAGGTTGAGCTTTGGTGGTGGTGGTGATCGTTCCAAGATTTGAAGGCTCAGGTATAGCCATATCGACTCACCCTATAGAATCCTTAGTCCACTGATGGTCATTTCGGCTTTTCTTTTATTTATAAGAATTTTTTGAATGATAAATAGATTTGTAATAAATGTTTGATTTACTTGTGGGATAGACTGATCCCTACAGATTTTATTTAGATGAGTATTTTTATTGATTGATGTGCACATGTATATTTTAAGTGATTGTGATTTTGCTATATTGAATTGGAGTTTGGGTGTATGGTTGGATTACTTGGAAGTGCTATGTGAAATATTTTGGAAAAACAGGTTTTATGAATGCCTTACAGGCCTACAGGTTGTATTCTATGTGATTGAGTACAACCTAGAGGTCTGTGGCAATTGTCATATATAAGACCCATGGGTTGGGGTGTGATATATCATATTATAAAGTCATGCCTTTCGATTTGAAGAATATTGGTGCAATATTTTAATGATTGGTGAACAAGGTCTTTAAGCCCTTAATTGGGTCAATCGTAAAGGTGTAAGTTGATATGATTACAAAGTCTATGAAGGCCTCTGACCATACTAAACATTTAGAAGAGGCTTTCTCTTAAATGAGGAAGCTATCAAGGAACAAGCGCTGATGAATTTTATCGTAGAGAGATTAGTAGAAGAGCAACTGCTAGTATTGAAGATCTCAAAAAACAATTAGATTCGAGACGAGACTAACATCCCCGCCTTTAATATTTCGAAAAAATTCTGACAAATGTATGTTGATGGCGCATCAAACATTCAGGGAGGTGGAGCTAGTGTAATTCTGAGGACACCTGACGGAGAAGAGGTCATGTATTCCCTAAGATTTGATTTCAAAGTAATCAATAACGAGGCGGAGTATGAAGCTCTGATAGTCGGGATTAAATTGGCTTAGGCTTTGGGAGTTACATCTTTGAATATAAATTGTGACTCTTAATTGATTACTAATCAGATCAAAAGATAGTTCCAAGCTTAGGAGGACAACATTCAAGTTTATTTGAGCCAGACCAGAAGGCTCTTAGAGATATTTAAAGAAGTTACAATAAAACAGTTTTTCAGGATCAAGAATTCCAGAACTGATACACTGACCAAATTAGCCTCTACCTTCAAAGAAAAAACTCCTACTTCAGTACCTATAGCGATTCTAACATAAAGGAGTGTGGACTTGAAGGACGAACATGTGGCTACCATGCAAGGAATCCTAGAGTCGATGTGGATGAAGAAACTCAAGTTATATATCCAATACGAAAAACAACCAACAGACAGAAATGAGGCAAGAAAAATAAAGAACAGGTAGGTCAAGTACGTTGTTATTGACAATATATTGTATAAACATGGTTTTAGCTTGCCATATTTGAAATGTTTAAAATCAGATGAAGCTAATAAAGTTCTGGAGGAGATACATGAAGGAGTATGTAGGAGTCATAATGAAGCTTGTTCCCTTATGTACAAAATCCTTCGACAAGGTTATTACTAGCCAATAATTTCGAGGGATGTTTCTCAAATTGTCAGATCATGCCATATATGCCAAATTCATGGAGATATTCTAAGACAACCACTAGAAGAACTCTCTTGCCTCTCCAGTTCTTAGCCTTTCTCTCAATGGGGACTAGACTTGATTGGACTGCTAACTGCTGTCTGAGCCAACACCAAATAAGTAATTATTTTGATAGATTATTTTACAAAACGGGTGAAAGCAGAGCCTCTCTCCAGCATAACAAAAAGGAAGATAACGACTTTTGTGAAGCAGAATATTATATACCGCTTCAGAGTCCCATAAGTTCTAGTGGTTGACAACGATAAGCAATTTGATAACGCCAAATTTAGATAATTCTGTTCAGACTTCAGTATTGATCTGAGATTTGCTACACCAGTTCATCCTCAAGCTAACGGACAAGTGGAAGCTGCAAATAAAATAATCAAGAAGGCCTTAAAGAAGAAGCTCGAGAAACACAAAGGAGTATGGATTAACAAGCTGTCGAAGTACTTTAGACTTATAGAATAACTCCTAAAGTAGAAACAAGAGATTCCCTATTTCTACTATCTTTTAGATGTGAAGCTGTAATCCCAGTTAAAGTCGACATCCCAACTTTTTGTGTGTAAGACCATGATGAAGAAAAGAATAAAGTCAGTCGATGACTAGACCTGGATCTGTTAGAGAAAACGCGAGATAAAGCTGCAATCAGAGCGGCAGCTCATTAGGAAAAAGTGGCTCGATACTATAGTCAGAAAGTCAGACGTCGAACCTTTCAAAGAGGAGACTTAGTTTTCAGACGACTAACTCTTAACACCAAATTTCCTGGTGAAGGGATATTTAGAGCCAACTAGAAAGGGCCATACAAAATCACTAGGGTTCTTAGACCCGGAGTCTATAAATTGGAAACCCCAAATAGAGTACAAGTCGGAAAGCCCTAGAACACTGAGAAGTTAAAGTTGTACCATCCCTGATCCAATCCAGTGGCTTAACCCTCTAATCCAACACTTGGCGTCATACATACTTATCTTCTAAAGATATTAACCCCTGCCATTCTTAAAAGTGCCCTTCCAGTATTCAATTTTTATATTATTGGTTAGCAAAATGTTCCTCTATTTTTGAGATCACATCGTCCCCAATCTGAAGATCACATGCTAGTATGGGACCATATAGTCCCGGATCTAAGATCACATGTTGGTATGGGACCATGTCATACTTGATTCGAGATCGCATGTTGGTACGAGATCACGTCATCTCTCATCTAAAGACTACATGCTGGGTTGGGACCATGTCGTCCCTGATATGAGATTATTGATAAATATAGTTTGATTTATATTACTTCATTCTTAGAGTCGGATCGATGATTAATTAAATTCGTTAATTCTTGTTTGTTATAAAGATAACTCATGTTTATAATTAATGAAAACAATGATATTTATTTTGGTAATCCTGTCTATACATCTTATGTTTGCTTGCCATCTCAATTATCTGTTACGACATTATTCGAGCTGATCCTTATACTTAGTGAAAATTTTCTAAATATTTTGTCTTAATTAATTGTTGAATTACCAGCTTATACTGACTTAACTCCATTATTTAAGAAACTATTCATTAAGTGGCATATGTAAGTGTAAGCATGTGTTATCTTGGAAGACACTTATTTGAGCACAAGGAAAAAAGATATGAGACAGATACTCAAACAAAGTTTCACTATCAAAGAAAGAATATTTCTCTACAATAATAAAGAGAAAGAAAAATTATAAAGATCAGAACGTAAGTATTTACATGTATAGTTTCTTCTTGGTTTCCTGGAAACTTAGGTCTTTGTTCAGGTAAAAATTTTGCAGGGGGATCGATCGGGGGCTCATTCTGTGTGGATGAAAGATTGATAATTATTGTCTCGATAACTGGGTCAAAAGTGGGAGCATCTTTGTTTATATCAGCAGCTGCTTCCCTAAAATCTGGCATTTTCCTCTCAAGGACCTCGTATAACTATCTGAGGTCAAGGTGAGGGTACTGGACCTTGAACGTTTGATAAGTCAGATCAATCGCCTCGTTCATTTTGGCCTCATTAGTGACCTCAACAGTAGCTATAGCATCCTAAGCCTTTTTGATTCCTCAGCTGCCCTTTGCCTTACTAGCTCTAGCTCAGGCATTTTTTGTGACAACCGAGACCTGAGGTTGGTATTTTTTGTTATGAGGCTGGTCTGCTCAGATTCCAAGGTCGTCACTCGGATTTTCAGCTCCTCTTTTTCTTTGGCCGACACCAATTTCTTCTTCTTAAATTTTGTTCTCTCAGTTGCCAGAGTAGATTGTGCAGTTTCTAGTGACTTCATGGCCTAGACGTTCTCCTTCTCTAATTTTTGCATCTTTCCTATGTCATCTTTTCTAGCCTCTCATTGAAGTTTCATCTATTGTACCGCCTATATCAAAATAAGTTATCAGTATATTGCAAAAAAGATATTTTCAGCAGTTAAGTAAATCACTTACCCGCAATCCCCATCTATACATGAATTTCATCGCCTTCTCATCCTTTTAGAACTCCAATTTCTAGGAAACACTTACAAGGATATGCTTTCCTGTATTGCTCATCAACCCTATAAGATGAGCATAATACTGCCTTTTTCTTTTTGGAATATCATCAGGTCTGAGCTCGGGGGCGTCCACAGATCGAAAAAAGTTATCCTCAAAAGTAGACTTTGGGGCAATAACCACCCCTATCCTTCTTTTCATGGGTTCCAATCCAATCGAAAGAGGTTCGTTCACCACCCTCTTTCCTTTATCTTTGTTTTGAGGTTGGGGGTAGATCTCGACCTCGGTGTGCGAGATAACCTCCAAACCTTGTCTCTTTCTAAGGATGAGGCCTCCTATCCGTGTCACCTATTTTCTTTTCTCCTTATCATGAGGGGGATTGGTAGAGGTCTCAGCCATTGATCCTACCGTATAATTCTGGGATATATATCACAGAATTATACAAGGAAAGGAAAATAGACCATTACTTTGGACACAATTCATTTTTTGAAGATTTACAAACTTCTTACTTTGAGCCTATTTGACTAAACCCAAGGCGAATAGATTCATATTGAAAAGCAAGGGTTTTTGATCATGAGATTGAGACCTTACTGATCTAATAATCTCCAAGTTACGAGAGCTCAATTCTCTCTCTCTAACCCATACTAAAGCCTCACTAAAGGTTCTCGGGACTGGAATGTTTGGTTCTAAGTTTCAGTTACTACCTACGAAGAACCATTTATTCTTTCAGTCTTTATTATAGGTGGGTTTTTTTTTTATCGAGTTTAAATTTTGAGACCTTGTCTAGAGGTAATACCACCTGGGATTCTTCTTGAGGTTCCTCTTGAGAACAAATAAATGTTCTATTTCTTCTAGGGAAGGTGAGGAGTCAGATATTTGACTCCACAATATATACAGACCTGACAATGTTCTCTAACTATTCAAGTTAAGCTGGTAGGGTGTTATTCTAAACGAGACAAAGATTTTAGAAAAGTAGCCTTGCGAAGGTAATTTAACCTCTAAATATAACAGCTCCTCGTTAAAGGTAATTTCACCTTCAAGAAGACTATTAGGTTTTTCATTAACTTTGGGGGCTCGGGGCTAAACATCTTCAGGTATTTTAAAGCAGGATGTATAGGCTTCTAGGTCAGTTTTTAAAACTGTGGACATAAACCAGTCATGTTTATATGGGGATCTGGCCTTTGAAATTAACGATGAGCTAGCCACCAATGCCAAATCCCTCCTTAAGTTGTCTCTCCCAAGTGCAGCCTCAAGTGTAGAAGAAGAAAAGCTGGAAACAGAAGCAATTTCTACCCCAAAAAAACATAGGAAAATGATTAATAAGACTGTTGTGGGATCATCAACATCTCAGAGACATTACCTAGAGTCACTATGACTTAATACTCAGAACTATAAACAGGCTAAGATTTGTTTCTTCCTCATAACCATTTCTTGTTTGGAATAATTACTTCTAACAGTGACATATACATTCTGTTTTCTATTTTTACACTATCATGAAAGTGCAGGAACATTACAAAATAAAGATAAACAAACAAACTCTAATATTGAAACTCACCGAATATTGTGAGAAGAAAAATCAAAGATGAAGCTTAAAGAAAGCTGACTAAAATATGAATAACAAACACTGCTAAGATTGCTAAGGCATTTTAAGACTATTCTTCGTTGTAAAAAAAGAAGAAGAAAAAAGGCTCAAGGAAAAAATTATTATATTTATAGAAAGATCAGTGAAAGACGTTTGGGTAGAAAAACCCTAACCACAAACCAAATCTGATGGACAGGGGCTTGCCACGTCACTAAGTTTATAAAGTGTGAAAGGTCATGTCTTTTCAAATTTAAAATCGATAGGGCCCACCTTGTCAGATAGATTAATAAATTTCCTGAAAATTTGATCTTTTCAGTCGGAACCTCTAACAGGGAGTTACCATGTGAAATGACCGTTACATCTTCTGGAGTAATTTAAAAAGAGGACAGTATCCGTAGGGGTGCATTTAATGTGACAGTTGTACAATAATTCTTTAAGTTTTTAATTAAAATTTCTTTTAATTAAAAATTAGGAGTTTTGATATTTGGATAATTTACAAAAGTCCAATCCGAAGGCTCAGGTCCATTATTCAGAGATACTTATTTTTCGATACCCGTTTATAATGACATCATCATCCAAGACCTAGTTTCTCTCGATCAGTCCAAAGGTCCAGGCGTCTTGTTCAGAGATACTTATTCCCCGAGACCCGTTTATAGTGATGTCATCATCCGAGACTTGGGTTCTCTTGGTCAGTCCAAAGGCCCAGGCTTATTTTTAGAGATACTTATTCCCCGAGATCCATTTATAGTGATGTCATCATCCGAGACTTGGGTTCTCTCAGCCATTCCAAAGGCCCAAGCCTATTATTCAGAGATACTCATTCCCTGAGATCCATTTATAATGATGTCGTCATCCGAGACCTGAGTTCTCTCGGCCAATCCAAAGGCCCAGGTCCATTGTTCAGAAATACTTATTCCCTGAAACCCGTTTATAGTGATATCATCATCCGAGACCTGGGTTCTCTCGGCACATCATTATCTGAAACCATAACATCCCAGTATAGACCATCTGACCCCACCAACGTCCAGAATATTTATTTTTACACGTGGACAAGTACAATTCTCATGACAGCCACGTTCCGCGATTCTCATAACAAACTTTCAGAGGGAACCAATGAAGGAATAATACGTGTATATGGTTATACATGCAAATGATTAGAAGGTAAAAAATTTCGAGAATAAAGGGAGGAATTCGTTCTATTCACGGGTAACGATATTCTAACTTCACACAGGCTCTGTCCCAATTTTTCTCTAAGCATCATCTCTCTCTCTCACTCTCTCTTTCTCTCTTTTTCTCTCTTGATTTTTTTTAACTCATACATTCAAACAAAACTCTTACTGACTTAAATATTGGAGGATTTTCGTTGAGAAACCAACTTTATCTCTGAGGATTTTTGTATTTTGTAAACAAGGATTTGCAGAGACTATTTGTAATTGAAGAAGAAGAAGCTGGTATTGAAAATTGGTGAAGAAGAATCAATTCCTTATGTCAACATAAAATTATTTTATTTATTAGAAAAAATCAATTATTTTTAACATACAATAATAATTCGCATCCAATTCTCTCTCTGCTCCTCTTTTGTGTTGGAGTTTGGCAAATATTCATTTAATTGGGATGGTAACCATTAAAATTTAAAAAGAGAAGTATACAAAATTTTCAAATTCATAAATTACAAGATAAATTTCAAGGATCATCTGTTGGCCAAAACCCAATAACCCAAATTTTATAATCCAAACTTAAAAAAAAAAAGAGAAATAATTGCTTACTTAAAAATTTATTTAATAAAGGTGCTCTAAATTTGAAAGCCGTTTAACTCCTACCAATTGTTCAGTTTAATTTTTTTCCCAAATTATAAGGAGGATAATAATAATGCAACTTAATACTAAATTTCCTGGAAGGAAATATCATGCATGCATGAAGACATTTATGGAACCAACCAAAAACCAAAAATTATTCTTTTCCAATCTCAGTGTAAGCAAATCATTTGGTAACTACTATTGGTAAATGTTAAAACCCAATTATTGTGTTTACATATATGTATGAAAGGCAATTTTCAGAATAAATAATTCAAGAAGTAGCAATCAAAAGGGAAAAGGATACAATTACCATCTGTAGAAGAAGATCTACCAACTTCTTCACATTCAGAAAACACAAATCATTGAAGTTATAAAATTATTAAATAAGAACTAGCAGTCACTGAAAAACTCTAAAAATGACCAGAGAAGTAATTAGGGACATGAAACCAAGATGTAATAAATAAGTTTCTAAGTAAAATGATGAACAAACTATTTTATAGAGTTAAAGAAAACGAGAAAACTATTAGGTAGTTTCTAAATCATTGTGAAGTATCTCCCAAAATGCCTTAACACGTACGTTTAATTTTTCTACCCATGAAAAATCAGGCAATTCTACTGCCAAACCCAACTAATACAAAGATGCCCATCCATTTTGACTGTACATTCATTTGACCAATGACTAATACAAAAGTAGATAGAAACAATAATATTGTAAGTTGTTGTTAATTAAAAATTATTATTTCATCATACACCCACCAAACATTGTTTCAAACAAACAGTTGATAAATATAATGATGTATACGTATTATAAAAGAAAACAGAACAACAAAAACTTAGAACGTGAAGAAGTAAATTATTGGAGATATACCCTAGACCTAATCGTGTTATAAGGATCAGGGACATTATCTATAGTAAATATACCTTGATGATTAATTGTAAATTAGTTACAATTCATTATAAATGGTAAAACCTTATCATTTTGTATTTCCTCAGTTGCGACTCATTGATTAGTGTAATGATACAAAATGATATCCTGTAATGTATTATGTGTCCAGGCTCTATCTACAATATATTGTAGATATGAAGACAGAGTTTATGATTTAAATACATCCAAATTTATTTTTGATCGAGGTAATATCATTGGGGACAATGACATTACATGATTGACAGGTTTTGTTGCTGCCAATGATTAGTATTCGATACTAATAGTTGGGTGATGAGTCTCATATCACAAGAATATAAATATGGGTAGTATGTTTGAGAACATATTGCTGAACATGATCAAACGTGATGAATCACATGAGCGATTATCCATATTCAATGCTTCATCATACAGCCGTATTAGTGTACCACTAGTCTTTCGACTTAAGACATCATGGCTGCCACTTTTCTCTTTCGCTGTCGCAAAAATCGTTTTGTCCGTGCAATGATTTCTAATGCACCCCAATTCGATTTTTAAGTGATTTTGATCCTTAATTATCGAATATTGTTATCAATATACAAAATGGCACACCAACCAAGGTCGATCTTAATGAGAGATATTTTCATAATTTATCCTCTGGGGCTAAACTATAAATTTTAAAAAGTTTAAAATTTGTTTAATGAATAATTTGCTATTCTTATAATTTGTTCCACAAGCCACAACCTCATAAATAATTAATTTGATTAGTATTTTTTGTTATCAAAAATTTTAATTATTGAATTAAAATAAATTTTGGTTCGAAATTACTTCAATCGAACAGAAAATATGAATTACACCAGATTAATTATTTTGAATAATTCTGATGAGAGTAATCAAATCCACTAATTGATATTGTATCAATTAAAAAGACCTCCATTAACAAAATTAATTGTTAATTTGTTATATTGAT
>JAVXUL010064401.1:0-10107 GCA_035590515.1 Trichilia minutiflora
TGGTGGGCTAATGTGCAAGCCAGAGCTTCTGCCCAATTGACTTGGAACGACTTTGTGCAGGAATTCAGGGATCAGTATTATAATCCCTTTCATTGCAATCAGAAGAAGCAGGAATTTCTTCGCTTGAGAGAGATGGGTAAAACAACTATATGCAACTATATGCTTTTATACAACTATATACATATCATTACATGTATATCATGCATTCAAGGGTATAATAATTTAAAACTATCTTTAAAGAGGTGTGTGGTAAATAAAGGTGTCTATCGGGCCCAACTTGACGATTTCGGGCCGAGCTGGGCTGGGTTAAAAAATCAAAAAAGGTAAAACTAGCCCAAACCGATAGATATAATAGGCCAATTTGGGCCAATTCCATAGTTCGTATTTACTGGAATCGACCCAGAATCGAAAAGTAAACAGTGATGGACTGGTCTGGACCAGTTTTGATTCAGAAATGACTCTGGTTCCAGGTCGATTTTGGTTCAACCCGTCGGTTCACACAGTAAATCGACGGGCTGCTGCCTTTTTTTTAATTGTTTTTCATTTTATTTGGCGGGTTGAACCGGTTCGAACTGTCGGTTTAAACCGCCAGGTCAGTGGTCATAGGGATTAGTCGATTCAAATATCTACAACTGACATAACCCATTTATATAGACCTGAAACTGGCCTGGCTCATATAAATAGTTCACTGAGCTGATTTGGACCCGATTTTTGACGGGCCGGGTAGTGGGTCGACCTAGCTCGTTAGACACCTCTAGTGGTAAAGAATATCTAGTTAATAAGAAGAACTGAATTTTTGACCTTAAAATCATCTCTAATTGAGAAAAATTCTTATTATTTTTGTAGAGCTCGAAGAGAGCTTTCTATGGATATATTATAATTTTGTAAGGTAAAGTAGTCTCTAAGTTATAGCCATTTAAAGTAACAGTTCTTAGTTGAGTAAAAAGAAAGTAAGTATCGATACTTGGCACTAGAGGGTTATAAGTATCGATATGCCATCCAGAAGTATCGATACTTTGACACATAAATTCTTGTCACGAAGCACCCAAGACAGAAAAGTACTGATACGATGCAGAAAGTATCGATATTTAAGTACACAAGCATCGCTGTATTGCGTCAGTGCGAAAAGTATCAATACGCTTCAAAGAAAATATTGATACTTTATGGTTATAGTAAATAGTAGAATCTAAGTATCGATACATTAAGAAGAGAGTATCAATACTTAGAATTGTAGTCAACAGTGAAGGTTAAAGTATCAATATAATATTGAGAAAGATATCAATAATTTGGGGGTCACTGTAGATAATGAAGTAAAGTATTGATACTTGAAGAAAAGTATCGATACTCTAGGATGTAAGACAAACCTAGAACCCAACTTTCGATAGAAAGTATCGATATTTGGAAAGGAAGTATCGATACTTTAATATTTGATAGATTTAAAAGATTATTTTTGATAGAAAGTATCGATACTTGGAGATGAGATATCGATACTTAGAGATGTGTAAAACTTATGTCGTGATTTTTAGAGGATATTTTGGCTATTTTATGGCCCATTATATGAGTGATCAACACTCATCTTTCTTATTTTCTCTCTCTCCTTTATTTGAGACCCATTCTCTCTATTTCCTCGATCAAAATCCTTTCTCAACAGAATCACCACCAATCTGTATCGTTCTTCATAGAATAACTTTAAAATCAACACTAGACCTTAAGAACAGTGTTTTATCAGAGTTTTGCTTGATAATTCAAGAGGAATCAAGAGAAAAAGATCGCGAGTAAACAGTAGTTGAGAGGTGAAATGAAGCAAAAAGAGGCTCAAAATATATCTACCAGCATGGGTAAGCACACCCCATAGCTTATTTCTCTAATTTGAGTTATCCTTGGACATGAATCAAGAAAAAGATAGTAATCATATGCATTATCTATTATACAGCATAACTATATTGTGTAAAAAGTTATCGAGCCTTTTGGATGCATGTTTATAGGTACAGGAGCTTTGATTAGAGAACACTTGTCATGAGGAGGATGTCAAGAGAATACTTCTCTACCTCAGAGTGAGTGAATATTTCTTTACTTTTTGTCTTTCTTCAAATATTGCTTAAAAACACACTTTTATGTTTACAAAGAAATAGAAAGCTTTTATGTAATCAAAATTTTAAAAGAAAATATTTTGAGTCGATTTAGAATTCTTCGAGCTATTACAAGTGATCAAGGAACACATTTTTGTAATAAACTTTTTGAAAATTGGATGAGAAAATATGAAATTATACATAAAATGTCTACCTCTTATCACTTACAGACAAATAAACAAGTTGAATTAGTAAATAGGGAGATAAAATAAATTTTGAAAAAAATAATTAACCGAAATCATAAATATTGGTCTTTAAGACTTACAGATGCACTTTAGGATTATCGAACTACTTTTAAAATATCATTGGGTATGTCTCATTATAGGTTAGTTTGCGAAAAACCTTATCATTTACCTATGAAAATTGAGCATAAAGTCTACTAGTCTATCAAAGCTTTTAACACAAACCTTAATGATACCTTATGTAAATTATAGTTAAATGAGTTAAAAAAATTGAGAAATGATGCATATGAGAATTCAAAAATTCAAAAGCCTAAAACTAAATCTTGGCATGATAAAATGATTTGAAGGAAAATAATTGAGGTTGGTTAAAAAGTTTTGCTTTATAATTCTAGATTTCATTTATTCCCAAGAAAGTTGAATTCTAGATGGAGCAGTCAATTTATTATAAAACACTTATACTCTTTTGGAACTGCTGATATTGATAATCTTAAAAATAGTAATGTGTTTAAAGTAAACGGATAAAGACTCAAATCACTTTTAGAAAATAAAGAATTTGAGGAAGAAATTGTTTTCCTTTTTTATCCTTGTTATGAGAAAAATTATTCTAAAGGTTAGTTTTTAATTTTTTTTCTTCTAACGATTTTTGTGTTGTTTTTGCAGGGTAGTTTGTAAACTTTGTTTTTGTTACTTTTTTTCAATTAAATGGCAGATAACGGTACTCTATGATATTTCAAGTCGATTTTTAGTTCTTCTAAAATAGCTTAGCTATAAATTTTTTTTTTTTTACTTTCTTCTTCTTTTTGCTTTTAAAAGTGGATGAAATTCTTTCAAAATGACGAAAATATTTTTCTTCTCTTCTTGTAAATAGTTTGACAAAAATTTACAAAACCAGGATAATAAGATTAAGGTTACTTATGGATAATGGTATACCTCATGATATAAGATAATTAATCGAAGCAAAGGTTTGGTTAGGTAGAGAATCATTTGATTATTTTATTTCTCACATGCTTGATTTAAGAAAAAGTTCTTATGCTAAGAAGCATGAAGCAAAAAGATTAAGAGTTTGTCACAAACGTGCACAATGAACTTATGACATGTGATAAAGTTATTTGGGTTTTACTTTCATTAATCGAGAAGATAAGATTAGATTCATTAAGGATGGACTGAGTAAGGAGTCTTTAGATGATATTCTATTAATTCTTAAGACACATTCTTGTGAATCCGTGTAAGGTTAACTTCTCAAATTATGAGATTTATTTCTGAATAAGTATGAACGATATAGTTTTCGGTATCTTAAAACCTAATACTTTAAGATCAAATGGTCTGGGTGTCATTGATCGAGGAATTGGGTTATGATTATTGTATATAATTATTAAATAAACTTACCCAAAGGATGTTAATTCTTGTGAAATAATAAGAATGAATTTTGTTCTCTTTTTTAATGAAGTCCCATAATTTATGTGTCATTTTAAGCACAAAAGAAAGTTTATAAATTTCTTGTTTTAAGGATTTATAGTTGCACTTGAGAATTGTGATTAAGAGCTTACTTATTTGAAAATAACAAAAAGAAGTAGAATAATAAATGTCTTGTAAGTGAGGTCTTGTTTCAATTTATTACCAAATGTTAACGCTTTATATTGTTAAGGGATTAGCAATAAGCTGGTTGGGGTGTGTGATAAGTATATAAAATTGTACATGCACTAAGGTTTAAATTCATCATTTTACACTTTAAAATATGATTAACTCTATCTATTTATGCATATTTCTAGTCTATGGTGTAAAGTTTACATTGTTTGTAATTTCAGTTAATTTTTATTTTAATGTAGTGAATGTAAAAGGTTAAACCTTTTCATCCAAGAGAGTTATTGAGGTGAATCTTGATCCAGTGATAAGCTAACTCATTTGTGATAAAGCTTTCATATTTGGTCCAACCATCAATTTGAGTTCTAAGTTATATTTTTGAAGCCATCAATCAAGCCCAATTGTTGTTCTAGTCTAACTCGACTATGCTGTAGTATTTTAGCCGTAACTTTTGATAAAAATTTTATATTTACCTTATACAAGTGATAGTTGAATAATGAGTCAATTATCTATAATTTTCATGTTTATTTTGAAAGCTGAATATTGATCTTTGAGGTCATCCATAAAGTTTTTATGGTGGCTGGAATCTTCCAACTCATTTGTTAAAGTTTTCAACTCAATTTGTCAAAAATTACAACTACTACTTTGACATTTAGCTCTTATATTTATCTATAAATAAGAGACCTATTTTTTGTTTAGGATCTAGATGTCATAGATAATAATCAGTTTGTAATACATTTCGTTCTCTCATTTTTATGTCATTCTAAATTCCGAGTTAAGACTAGGAGATTGACATCAATGAATTAGTGGTATATTTTCTTGATCAATCTTTTATGCTTCAATGTTTAGTATTTTTATTTAATTGAAGTTTCATTTATGAAATATGTTTTGATGTGTTTAAACTATTTAATTTTTTGTAGACATTTAGTATATTGAATGTTTAGAAACATATTCTTTGATTCATTATCGACTTATGGCATCAAGAATATTTTGAACATTTTTCATATCATAAACATTTTCTAAATGTTTTTATCAATTTCATAGTAAGATATATTTTTATTAAAACTTTTCTATTTTCTAGAAAAGTTATTATTTTTGAGTTTAAAATAATTTTTATCTTTCGATTGAATTAACTCTTTAGTTAATCTCAATTGAGTTATAACAAGAATCAAGATTACTTTACCACAATTCAAAGGTGTCAATTTCCAAAACCTTATTGTTTTAATTTGCATTTAATTTTTGCTTGGTAATTCTTCTTTAAAATTAATCTATTATTTATTCTACCTTTGCTTTGGATCTTTATTATTGGACCTTAGTTGGACATAATTCAATTGGACTCTTAGAAAAATACTCCTTAATGATACAACATTTGCATTCACCGGACTATACTATAATAAGACTACCTATTCTGGGGTACAATAATCAAATTAAGATCACTATCTATCTATCTATCTATATGTGTGTGTGTGTGTAAAGAAAGAGAGAGAGAGAAAGAGAGATATACATATATATATACTCGATTTTCTTTCTTTCTTCCTTCCTTCTCCTTCCAATAGTAGCTTCTTCTTTCTGAAACCCATTTTGGTTTCTTTACAATTTCTTCAATTTTTTTCAATTTTTAATAGATTAAATCCCTCTTTCTTTTTACATATCACTAGTACTCATCTTCCTCTACATCTTATAAACTTTATTTTGTTGATTTGGATGAGGAATTAATCAGGAGAATGAAAAAGGGACATATGATTACTGTTTACATTTATGGAGTTTTATTAAATTGAAACAATCAAAGCTTTTTAGGGTTAAATTAGACCCTTTTGGTAAGTTGTAAACATCCTATAACTTTAATTTTGTAATTTATTGATGAATTGAAATATTAGGGATTTATTATTCATCCATTAATTTCAATTATAAAAATTTGAGTTTTATTATATTATTTAGAGCGTAAAATATGTTTATAAGCATTTAGATTATTGATATTGCCGAATTAGAATTTTGGGTGTAATGTACAATAATTTTGATCATTATAAATTCAATGAAATTGGGCAATTATGATGAAATGGGTTTGAATTCCATGAATATGAGTTAAATTGGATGTATTAGTTATATAATTGTGAATATTTGGAGCAAATTATGCGTAAACCTAGTGAATTAGTTAATTTGATATCGAATAGAGTTTAGATTGTTAGTTTTATCAAATTGTGATTAATTTTTGATCAGTTATAAGGTAGCCATCGGATTCCATTGTTAAGAATCGGGTAAATGGTAGAAGAAATGGTTATAAGTGTATAAATAATTGATAATAGAGATGATGAAAAATATTAGGTATAATTAAGTATATCGAGCTATATTCTTACCTATTGAGATTAAGAAACTAACTTGGCTATGTAGCGATTAGTGCATAGAGAATTCAAAATAGCGAATATAGTATGCATATGCATTTTTCCATTGTATAGCATGTTATGGCATTAAGAAAGTTGTTAAACCTTGATTTATGTGTATTCATAGGCATGAGCAATTTGATTTGAGGATCTTTATTAACGAAAGGTCGTGGGGAGTGTGATTCCCTACCTTGTAATTTGTAAGTGGAATTATTTTTGCATCACTTTTTCTTTTCTATAAAACTGAGTATTGAAAACTTAATTTCATTATGCTTTAAGACGATAGAAATATTTTTATGTTGTTTGGATTGTATTAGGAGGCAATGGTGATTTGATTGAGATGGAGACTAAGATGAGGTCTCACTTATTTGTGATGGTTTTTTTGTCAATTTGGCATGTTTATGTATGTTTGAGGTTGGAGGTCGATTTTGAAATTATTACAGCATGTCTTTATGGTGAGATTTGATTATAGTTTATATTTGTGAATTAATGGATTATGATTTGTTGAGCATTCCTTATGCTTTAATTCATGTTTTTGATTTTATGATTTGCCCTCTATTTCTATTTTTCAATACCCCTAGCTGGGAGCCATAAAGGGAAGAGTTTACGTGTTTTAATAAGCACGGTATGATATCTATTATACATATGTACCAATATGAGTAAGAAGTAGAGAGCAAAGTGATATCTGATACTTGATACTCAATACCCGTATGTAGCTGTATGTATCTCCGATATATCTTATTTTTATTTGAAAATTGATCTTTGATTTTTGATACTTGATACCTATCATCAGTATACATGCAATATGAGTTTTTGATATATGCATAACTTGATTTTCGATAAATGAAACCTGATACCTGTGTAGTTATATATATAAGGTATTTTTGATATACTTATTTTTTTGAAAACTGATTACTGATTTTACGAAAAATGTATGATTGTTATATGAAAAATTTTATACTCTAAAACTGCTTTAAAGAAATTATATAACTTGATATTATGATTTCTAAGTTTTCGTTTTAATACATATTTTTTTAGTTATTTTATTATTTACCCACTCACTAAATCTTTCTAAAGACTTATCCCCCCTTACAGTTTTACAGAATATTTAAAATTCTTAGTAGGTTTCCAGAAGGCAGGCCAAGCAAAAGTAGGTATCAACGTGCTATCACTAAGGTTGAGCCATTCATGCATATATGTTCTGTGTTAGGCATAACAAGCCTATCATGTATTTTGTGTACTAATTGATATGTAAACCTATTTAAATATGTTGTTCATTTCTATATATATATAATTTGGGCTTTAGGTCCTATTTCGCAGTTCTGATATATGTAGTCTTTGTGATGTACAATAGTAACGGTTGATGTGTTTCAGTTCTACAAGTATAAATAATCTGTATATAACAAGTTATAAGTATTGAGTTATTCGTTGTACACGTCAATCAAAGGCTCAGGAGATAGGTGTTAGCCCTATCTGTTGTCGATAGCACTTTAAGGATTCAGAGTGTGACATATTCACAAATTTAAACTACAAATCTTTCCCAAAAATTTTGCATCTACTATTCTACACTTCTTTTCTGTAAGTTCTATATATCCTAAAACATGAACTTGGCAACATTCCTAAAAAGCTATACTACCTCTCATAGCTCAACTACTAATTATTTCATCTTAATTCATCAACCTCAAGCAATTCAAATTGCTCAATTAGACCTCTCACAACAATGCTTTTTACAAGACATTAGCTATAATTTTAATTATATGCTTTCAGGAGCTTTACATTTCTTCTACCAATTTTAGCTTCAACTTCTTCCGTCTATTTCTCTAAATTAGTTTTCTACTTGGCTTTATCTTGAACTCCACTTCGAACTAAATTATATTATAGCCAATTCTATAACTAGTTTTGATCTCATTGAGTTGAAATTTTCTCCTCATCAATCTCAATTATGTAATTATTCTTTGGTATACAACATTCATAAAATTTGAATCTTCTAGCTACTATGTTGCTCCGTACTCCTTACTTCATCAATTCTGGCAAATTTCTATCTCCTAAGTGTTCTGTACTTTAATACCCTTTTGTTAAACTATTTGTTCTTGTTAAGGAAACAATATTAACCCCCTTTAATAGCCACTTCTTCAAGCAACACACAACATATTCCTTCTCCTAACTTTTTTAACTAACAACAGTCTTTTGCAAATTTTTAATACTTCATTATCTATTTTTAAACTATAACCTACTAATTTCAACTTTCCCCAGGAACCTAGATTAGTCCTTAAACTAGGAACATACTTTACTTCTTACAATTCTATCAATGCCAAATTCTTCATTCTCATGTTAATTTTTCCTATACCCTCACATCATAAGTCATATTATTTCCTAAAGCAACCTTTCCAAAATTCTCAAAATTAAAAAATGAGAATAAATACTTACTTAGGCATATAAATGGTAAATTTTACCCAAAAACTAGAGGGCAATTGTTCCAAAGTCCCTTTCTTGGATTAATGCATAAGATCATTTGACCAGTGCAGGTCAAGGCACCGTTTCAAGCATCAGTTTGGCCCCCAAATGTTAAACAACATTGGTTTTGCTAAATAACCCTTAAAATGATTGTTCTACCCTTTTTAGAATTTTTTTTGTTTATGAAATTAAGGATAGTTACGTAATTACTCAAGATATTATATATACAGCCAAAAAAAGGGGGGATTATTCATTCTTCTTCCACAGTTCTCCTCCCATTTTTCTCCCTTCTTCGCTCTCTGCCATTTTTCTCCTTTCCCAATTTTTTATCTTTCTACCAATTAAACTTCAATTTTTTTGCTAAAAATCACCTTAACTCCTCTATCTCTTACAAGTTTATTTTTCTAATTTAGCCAAGAAATAAAAAATAGAAGAAACTAGGATTTATACCCAAATTAGGATTTTTCAAAATTAGAAGAAATCAAAGTTTTCTGAGGCTTCTAGCAATCATTTAATAAGGATTTCCATCCAATTTAAGTGTTAATTTCATAATTTAATGACTTTTTAATTTTAGGATTTACTCTTTATTTAAAAATTTAGATTTAATTTTCATAAATCAACTTAAATTGTGTTATTTAGGATGTAGAATAGATAGATTTGAAATTAAATTGTATGAAATTCAAATTTGAATTATGAGCATTATATTAGATAGCGAGTAGGTTACTGTACAATTAGAATTTTTAAAAATTTATATTTGATTTTGATGACTTGATTTGAATTATGTTATTTAATGCATAGAATAATTAATTCTGAGGTTAAATTATCAAAAATTAGAAATTTGACTTATAGAGGCTAAAAGAGGCAGTAAGTTAAAAGCTAAAACTGGATATGAATTGATGATAAATGTTAGGTTATAAATGGCCATGTGATTTCATTTATTGGAAATCAGATAAATGATCAAACATGGATTGATTCTAATGGTTAGGTATTAATTAGGGAACTAAGAACCTTATGTATAATCTGGCATATAAGATGCATATTATTATTATTATTATTATTATTATTATTATTATTATTATTATTATTATTATTATTTGAAGTATAAGAATTAATATTAATATCAATATGTAAAAATTAGGTATCAAACTCTCGAGAGAAGAGCCCAAGCAAAATGAGGAATTATAAGGAGTATATACCCTTCCTACGTGTGAGTGGATACCCTTTTGACTTACTTATCATTTCTTTTAAAATAATTATATAAGTTATGTGTTTCTAATGTTGGAACTATGCCTCCACCCCTACTCTAGGGCTTTGCAACCCTTTGCAATAGTGGAGCACATCGCCTAACTCATGCATGACCCCCAAGGATTCGAACCCTGGATA
>JAVXUL010064412.1:0-10107 GCA_035590515.1 Trichilia minutiflora
GAACCAAGCATTCGTTCGATCGAATCCCATTCGTTCGAACGAACCTGGCATTCGTTCGACCGAATGCCTTCCATCTTAAGTTTTCTCATACAATTGAGTTTTCGATCAATTCCCGACATCCATTCTCAGTCCTCAATCATTTTAACCCTTCTAAAATCTCAAATCAACCATCAAAATATTAAAATTCGTATAGAACTCGGGTGTACATTATTTAGAAAGACGAGAATGCCCTTACTCAAAAACATGGGATGTTTCAATTCCAAAATCCCCTAATACAAGAACTAAGTACCATGAAACAATACAAAAAGTTATCTTCATCGTCCTTTTGAAAAACAGTAACTGAACCTGGATTTTTATCGTCTAATACATGATAATAAAGTGGGAGTGCCTTGTATGATAAGGTCCGATCTCCGGACATGAGCCTTAATGCTTCTTCCTTACTATGTCAAGTCTTTGAGTATGATAAATGTACTTTATATTCTCTCTGGATGTCATTACAAATATTTTTTGGCGTATAAATTCTATTGGTATCTATGAACTTATCTTTAATCAATTGACCAATTAATTGAATGCTTGATTGTCGATAGTTGTTTTGCAACTACACATGTTGATAACTATAAATAGTGTATATTCTGGTTACTCGAAAGTATTCATTATCTTTAGGCTTTGTTACACGGATTTGCCATTAACAACCCTCATCTTTGCACATTGCCTCAAAACGGTTTGTAACAAACTTACACACCTTAATCTCAAAGTGATTTTTTAATGCCATCAAATCTAAGTTATTCCATAATTCTTGCTTTATTCTAAAAATTTGGCCAACACACATATCATCCAATACTGTATTTGATAAAGCATCATTTAATATGGTTATAGCTGCTGGAATTAGCAACCCACCAATATATATCTCATCATCATTCGATGTGAATTCCCATAAACCTCCGTATCAAGTGATAATTATTAATACTCTCACCATATCAAATAGTAATAAAATGAGTTTCTCAGTTTTTCGAATAATAACAAATAAGTTTAATAAAATAAAGAATCATATCACTTTTCAGCATGAAGTAATATCAAATAATATTGTTTAGTATATTAAATAATATCAAGTAATTTATTAATTAAAATTAAGTTAATTAAATTAAACATTTGAATGCTTAGTGAATATTTTTTTATATAATTGTATTTATATAAAAATAATATATTTATTAATTAAATAATTATACATTATCTAAAAGGGTATTGTTATTAAATATTATATAAAAAAATGTATTCATTAAATATTTCTTAATATTTTCAAAATAAAAAATTATTATTTCCAAAATTAATATTGTTTTTATTTCTAAAATTAAATAATTAATATTTTTTGAAGGGTATTATTGAATATTGTAAAAAAAATCTATTCATTAAATAAATATTTCTTAAAATTTCTAAAATTCAATATTATTATAATTTCTCACAATATTTATAAAATTAATAATATTATTATTTCTACAATTAAATATTAATTTTATTAAATTTTAAAAATACACTTCCTAGTGCGTGCATCAGAAAGTGCACAACCACTTCCTGGTGCCGGCACCAGGTAGTGCTTGCGTGCACTTCTTGGTATGCTAGTGCACGCAGGCACTTCCTTGTATAAGCACTAAGGCCTATGTGTACTTTCTGATGAGCATAATATACGCGCACTAGGAAGTATGTACCTAGAAGTGTTCCTGCAAACATTTTTGATTATTTTAAACTCTTTTTTACCTATATAATACATTCTTCGAAAAATACTCATTTTTATCAAATACACAAAATGAATATTTATTTTTAAAGACAATGTGTAACATCCCGATCCTTGAGGATGAGAAGTGGTGTTAGGACAAAGGTCTGAGTAAGAAGTGACTTCTGACAGGTTTTAGGATGGCTGTGAGGATAGGAGGAGTCCCATATCAGAATGGGAGAGGAAGTTATTGGGCTATATGTATGAAGTTGAAACCAAGTTATTAACAATGTCTTTTAGGATGGGTGATTGCTTATTTTCAAGAACTACGTAGTTAAGCGTGTTTGGATGAGAGTAGTACCAAGATGAGTGACCTCTTGAAAAGTTCTCAAGATAATTTATTACTAAGAACAAAATCGTGAGGCTCTAAGAGTTGGGTCAAAGCGGACAATATTATTGATAGTCTTGTACCAAGTGTTACACAATGCTTTCATAAACATATCAAATATTCTTATAAAAATATCTATAATACAATAATAAAATAATAAAATATATTAAATACAATATGAAGACCAACCTTAAATATATTAGTCAAAAATATTAATGTCGGTAAAATTTTTTAGAAAAATTGGTGGTAGATTCATATTGAAAAAATAAAACTTAAAAAATTCTTATTATGAATGGGATAAAATTAAAAATGAGTTAGTTTAGTCAATATAAATATTACATGAGGATATTATTGTTTAAAAACAGTACATTAGATCATTTTTTAATAAAATTTTTTGAGTATTTTTTTTTAATTCCAAGAATAAACAGTGATCATTTTTAGTTAAATCCAATCTTATACTCAGCTAAATTTTTACTATTTAAAATTTTATAACGTATATAACGTATTTTATATTTAATAATTATATTTTTATCATTAATTATTTTTGGATGAGTTTATTTTTACCTTAATTTATTCTACAGGCTCATTAAAAAAATTTAAAAATTATTTTGTACATCTTTTATGAAATTCAAAATACTCTTAATTTATTTTTTTATTATGTATTTAAATTATTTTGACACATAAAAAGTATTTATCCTATTTAATTTTTATTATATAATATATTTGGTTACTAAATACAACAATAGAATACGATAAAAGAATTACAAAATTAAGATTATAAGCTTTAATTTTTTTTTTAAAACTCAAATAGAATGTGAATATACTAAGGATAGTTAATTAAATTAAAATAAAATATACTTACAATAAAAAATGATATTTCATGAACTCTATTATAAATTATAAATTCTTTTTTATAAATTAATATGTAAGAAAACCCTTTTAATCCCTTTGAATTCTCTTAAAAATTAATTTTTTTTTCATGAGTTGATTGTAAAAAGATTGTGATGGATTTAATTATTTAATTTTAAAGAGAAAAACATGAGATTTAAAATAAAAAAATCGTAAGTAGGTGTATTTTAATAGGTGGTTTTTGTTTATATATTTAAACTATATTATTTTTTAATAGTAATTTATATTCAAAAAAATATTGTAAATTTTTTATTAAAATATGATTATTTGGAATAAAAATTAAAACATCGATAAATTTATCTTCTTTTTTTTTGTAAATTTGATGAGTCCATTTTTATTAATTATTATTGACTTGAATTTTGCTTGATTTTGAGTGTTTATGAATAAATTTCATGGTTATTTTGCTGTTTTTGTAGGTTAGAAGTAATTTGCAAAATTTCTCTGAAATGGCGGTTGAGTACCGATTTTGCGCACTGTATAAAGATTTATCTATATCTTGGCTTTTACTCATTGGAATTGAATGATTCAGTTGATTTAGAAAGCTGACTCAAAGACGAAGAACTTTCATGAAGAAACCATTTGCATTTGAAGTCATTTCGAGGGTCAAAATTGATCTTGAATCTGAGCCATTGCAGCAATCCAGTATGAGAAATAACACATGGGCTTTATTTGGATAGAGCGTGCAGCACCCCAGTGCCCAAATGCAGTGCCCCAGTGCTTGACGGACTAAAATTAAAGTTTGGCAATCCGAATTTAAGGAGAAAAAGGAGAAGGCTTATTATAAATAAAGGAGTTTACTAACCCTAAAAGGAGGACGTTTTTCTAATGTTTGGACTCTCTTTTGAAGATTCTTGAAGAAGGCTTTTGGGCATCATTCCAGTGAGAAGATCAAGCGTCAACACAAATGAGATATGAAAGGACTCCATTAGTTTTTCTTTCTTCTCCCTTTCTTTTTTATTTATTAGATTTTCTTTTTCAATTCGTTGTTAGTATGTTTATTATGAGGAACTAATTTTATTGTTAGGATTGAAGGGGTAGCATACTTGAGGATATTGATTTATAATTTGAACAATTCTTAAATGAAGTTAATTTTTCATATCTTTGTGTTTTGATTCGTTTTTCTTGTTATTAGTGATGTTCTTGTGATTGATCACCATAAGAGCAAGGTTAAAGTTCGTGAGAAGGACCGACAGGTGAATTACAAACTGAACACTAGGAAAACGAACATGAATAATTAATTAAAGAAATATAATTAGTTATTCATGATATCGTAAGTTAACTAGAACTTAATGGGCGTGATTAATATTTGAGAGACCGACGGGTGATCATTATTAATTACATACAGTGTTAATAAGCCGATAGAAAATTAATATGATATTTGAGTTAATGATATTTAAAACCGAATTGTTAATAATTATATTTCAATAGTACTTAAAAGATGAACCCGGATATCCTAACGTTTGCTTCTATTATTTTCTAGTTAATTATTATTCTTTTGTTAAATTTATATTATTTGTATTTATTTTATTCGGGTATTCGAAAAATTTAAGTTCTTGGTATATAATTAGTTAGTTGTTCCTTTGGGTTGATACCTTAGAATATTTTCAAGTTTTATTACTACGATCGATTTTGTGTACTTACAAAAAATTTTAATCATAAGACTAAATTTATCTGATTCAAGCTTGACTCATGACAGATTAATATTTATTATAAAATTCGGTGTTAGTTTTTTCACCGATGTTCATGATTGGAATTGATTATGATATTATTGATATGGATAAAAAGAGAAAAAATAAGACAAAGAAAATAGATAAAAAAAAAAAGAATAACTTGAATTATTTTTTTTTTCCTATTTGAGTTTTATGTGACTTTATTTATAGCCAATACAATAATAATATGTAATAACAGAAAATCAAATGATTAGCGAAAGATTAAGTGATTGCTAAAGAATAAGAACAAATAGTAATAGACTAATTAAAAAAAAAAGAAACTGTAGTACACAAGCAACCCCAACAAACTACGAAAAGTTATTGACACGCCCCACGTAGGTGCACATAACAAATGGATCTCCATTGTTCGGGTGTTCTGAAAATCAGATCATTTCCTTCGTTTGATTTGATTTTCAAATATAAAAATATTTATTTACAATTTTTTGTTTACATATATTACCGAAAAATATATGCGGCAAATTGAGTATTCATTCAAATTTGGACCAAAGCCCACTCACTCCGGCCCAAAATACAAACTCTTGCCACAATTCTGATCCCCACAACCGAAAAAAAATCCAAAATTTATGACAAAATTACACTCAGAATATATCGGAGTTTCGGAGAAAGTTGAAATTTCTTTCCGAGTTCAATTCATATATCCCATTCCAGGAGCCTTGCCTTGTAATTCAAATCTTGCGCGTGATCGCCACGAAGCTCCCATTTCACGCCAGTCAATCTCCAGTGGACCAGTAGTCCCCTTGACCGTGCCTGTAATTGACTCCTCCTTTTACGTGTCGAGTAATGATTAGCTGAAATTCCACGCACTTAAAACACAATTTCTAACAACCATATTTTTAACTCCCTTCACTGCTCAATCCCTTTATATATTCTTCCACCGAATTGGTTACCACCTTCCCTGAATTTAACTTCCTCAATCTTTTCCGATGGCTTGTTCTTCTTCTTCTTGCTCCACTAGTTCAATAATTCTGGGGTTTTCAGTTTTTATTTTGCTAATATCACCGGCTCTGTCCCTCACATGCACCTCGCAGAATCTCAAAAACGATATCTACTCGCACTGCCTGGACCTACCAACTCTCTCCTCCTTTCTCCACTTCACTTATGACGCCTCAAACAGATCTCTCTCCGTCGCATTCGTCGCTGCTCCCGCCAAATCCGGCGGATGGATCGCCTGGGCCATAAATCCGAAGGGTACGGGGATGGCCGGGTCCCAGGCACTCGTGGCCTACAAAGACTCTAAAGGTGTTATGACTGTTAAGACGTACAACGTTAGCAGTTACACTTCCATCGTTCCGTCAGACCTGTCTTTCGAAGTCTGGGACACGACTGCCGACGAATCGGGCGAAGTCATGAGACTGTATGGAAAAATTAAGGTGCCGGAGGAGCTGGCCACAGCGGGAAAGGTTAACCCGGTTTGGCAAGTGGGTCCTAGTGTCACAGCCGAAGGGTTAATAGCAAAGCATGATTTTTCAACAGGGAACTTGAACGCTAAGGGGACTCTGGATTTGAGTGGAGCGCAGTCCGGAGTTGTTAGTTCTGGAACCGATTCCAGAACTAAGAAGAAAAATGTGAGTTTTGCGATAATTTTCTTTTCTTTTCTTTTCTTTTTTTGTATTTTATATAGCTTTTTATAATGTTATATTTCAGGAATTAGAACGACGATGAGTTTCATTTTCTTCGAGTCTTCTGTTTTGTTTTGACTTGGGAAGTGAATTCAAGTGTTTTCTGAGGAAATCTTGACTTTCAGTTAAGAAAGAACCGAGAATTCTGTTTGTTTCCCTGTGTTTATTTGACTAATTTTAGACTGAAATCAAGGACAACACTGAATTGGATGATTTCCTAGTTATAGTAGAATGGTCGTAATGTGACATCTTCTATAGCAATTTGCTATAATTTTGGTATGTTTATTCAGGGATTCTTTTGTTTGATCATGGATCAATGTTCCTATTTATTTGACTGATCCTAAACTTTGATCGTTTTGGTGTCAGATTCATGGGATATTGAATGCCGTGAGTTGGGGAATTTTGTTTCCCGTTGGAGTTATTATTGCTCGATATGTAAGAACTTTTGAGTCTGCGGATCCAGCGTGGTTTTATCTTCATGTATCCTGCCAATTCTCTGCCTATGTTGTTGGGGTTGCTGGTTGGGGAACTGGTCTTAAGCTTGGAAGTGAATCAAAAGGAATTACATATAGCACCCACCGCAATATCGGAATTGCCCTTTTCTGTATTGCAACTATTCAAGTAAGTTCTTTCTCAGTTCTTTTTCTTTGCTTTAACTTGAAATGAATCAAATTTACTTTTACAAACTGCGGTCATTTTGTTTTCTTGATTTCAAAGACTTGAAATGTGTTGACCATGAACGCTTACTGAAACATTTTACACAATACTCGTTCATATCATCATTCAAGTTATTCTAGCTCTTTGAGGTTGTGCTTTGTGGCTTTTATAGAATATTCCAAATGAAGTAATTGGGGACATTTAATATGTGAATTAGATTGCTTTGCTTTTCTAAGATGACACATTTTCCCTTTCCGTATTGCCAACTGGTTATATGTCACGATGCTAAATTTGATTTGATTTCTTTGTTGTTGACAACCACCTTGTTGGCTCTTGTTAGATTTTTGCATTGTTCTTAAGACCAAAGAAGGATCACAAGTATCGATTCTACTGGAATATCTATCACCATGGTGTCGGATATGCAATCCTTGTGCTTGGCATCGTCAATGTGTTTGAAGGTCTAGACATCTTGAAACCAGAAAACAAGTGGAAATCGGCTTATATTATAGTGATTTCCATCTTGGGTGGGGTCGCCGTCCTGTTGGAAGCAATTACTTGGATTGTAGTTATCACGAGAAAATCTCGATCAAACAAGGCCTAGGATCAAACAAGGCTAGGATGGATACAGTTACCGGCAAGGCTTGGGACGGCTACTGGATCAACTGTTTGGTGGAATCTTTGCCGGAAATTCTCATTTTGCAATACCTTTTCCATCACGAGATTTATTTATTCCAGCACTTATTTTCTATTTTTCTTTTAACCATCTTCTATAGTCTGTAGAATGGTTTGTTTTCTTCTTTTATTATCGCTTAGGATGTAACTACAGATTGTTTGGACTTTCCTTGTATGTGTTTTCACGGTCAGGAAATATTATAAATCTTTTGAGTTAAAAGATTATTTATGAATTTCCTGGTTGAATACACTTGCAATTTTGGATACAGCCTCTCCAAAAATAAAAATAAATATCATCTCTTGTGATTTTTGAACAAAGTATCATTTTCAACTGGCCAGTGAAAGCAGGTAATATGTGTTTGATAATTCAATTGCTTGTAAGAAATTTTGATTAAAATTTGAATCAATCTTGTATGTTGTGACCCACATTTTCAGCCTCATCTGGGAACTGAGGTCACATGCGAAATGGAGTAGGTTGCACTCAAAACCCCAGTTCAACTTATAGAATGGTCCTCTCGTCTAAATTTATGGTTCTTGTTACATCTTCTTCGCTGTTCTTTGGCAGTACTAAATTTGGAATTTGACAACCAAAGATTCTGCCGGCTAACCCATCGTCAACTTTTATAGTTGAAATCATAATCTATGAAATCTAACTTTTACTCTATAGGTAATCATAACTGGCCGTAAATTTCAAAATTTTCGATTAAATACTTGATCAATTCTGGAAATTTTGCTAATACTTAGATCATGATAATGAGTGCGGGCCTCTCATAACATCGAATGTGTCATCGTCTTTAGATCCAAATATTCGGACGACAAAGACTTCCACCGATGTTTGTTAGTTTATGTGTATAATCAAAACCAGCTTTATTGCTTTACCTACTTTATTAATAATTACATTACCTACGTGTCAATTTTCTAAGAGAAATAGACAATTGGGTTCAACACGTTGCTAGGAAATTTCTTAAAGTTGCCGGAATGAGATTAAGTTATAAAAAGTTGATTAGACACATTATTTTTCTTCGAAACTAATAGCTTTTATTTATTTATTTATTTTTAAAAATTCAATCTTTTAAAAAATAAAAAAGTTTCAAATTATTATTATTATTATTATTATTATTATTGTGCTCTACATTTTTAAATTTCTTTAACAATGAGAATAGTTTGAGTTGATTTTATTAAAAAAAAAAAAGGAGTGTGAAAGGTCGATGATTATTAATTATATGTGTATTTCAAAAGATGCAGTTGTTCATTGCCTTTAATTTTTTGCATAATCTTGTGGCCATTTGGTACACAATTATTTATCTAAATTTATTTCAAATAAATGTGGGGCTTGAACTTCTTGAAGTCTGCTTAAGACACACGGGTCCCTCCATCGGTTACTGTGTCCCTTCCCCACAATCCCATGCTGACACCTTTACTTTTATTATCATTCTCACTCTTCCAAAATGTTATACACTTGTTTATTGATTCCCATGTGATTGAGAAACTTTAATTTGAGAGTCAAAATTTGTCTTCTCATCTTAAAAAAAAAATTGTCTTCTCACCAAATAATAATAATTAAAAAAACTAAGTTAAGAGAATTTTAATATAATAAATTTTAAATTAAATACATATGTTACAAAATTTATTAAATAATTATATGAATAACTTAATACGAGACTTCATCTTTATGAAATAATTTAATTTATTAAATATTTTATATTGAAAACAATTTTTTTTAAATTATAACAATTATAATTGAGTGAGTATCACGTTCCTTTCACTCAAGGATAATTCACTAAAAAACACTGTTGATGATAATGATATTTTAACAAAAGATTAAAACCCCAAGAAGTAGGAAGTAGGAACCCATCAATACTAGTGGTACTTACAAGTTACAACTAATAAATTGGCTGTTAATTAAATAAAAAATGGTAACAAGTCGGTAGGATTGTATAAGGTTGGTGTGGGGCGAAGCGTGTGGGTGAGGGTAGGAGAGTCACCGAGATTCGAGAGTGATGTTCGATAAAAGCGACTTCAAACCATTGGAATCATTCCGAGTTTGCCAAAAAAAAAAAAAAAAAAAAAAATTGGTTGTGATGATGACTTTCGACCCGTGACCTCCTTTCCAACGAATAGATTACCTTCATTTAATACGAGAGCAAGCAAGGAACAATATTTAATACAACAATATATAAAATGGAACAAACAAACAAATAAATGAATAGATAAAAGAAGAAACCATTTAAAATTAACACGAAATTGTTGTTGATTTGCATGTGATTATGTGAATCCAACATCTAATTAAGTTAATTATGACATTGACATGCATGTGATTATGATTTATAAGAAACGGGTTAACTAAACATACTTTAAAAATGTAATGGCAAGTGTTGTATATATATATATATATATATATATATATATTTTTAACTTTAAAAT
>JAVXUL010064463.1:0-10105 GCA_035590515.1 Trichilia minutiflora
TTTTAATATAAAATGATAAAATCTAAATTAAAGTGTTTAATTTAGATGAAAAAGATCATTTTATCCTTATGTGTAAAAGTGATCAAGGGTATTATGATAATTACTCAAAAATTATGAATTTTATTTAATCCATTATATTAATTAATTTGTCCATTATATCATTTATTTAAGTGTTAAATAAGTGAATAAAAATTAGTTTTTATTTATGATCACAATTAAGACACATGTCATTATATTATTTGATAATATTTTGATTTTGTGTTTTAATTCAATTGGTCAACTTTGCATGATTGCACACACATATGATGAGTTTGATGTATCACATTCTTTCTATTTATTTATTATATTTATTAGATAAATATCAAATAAAATAAATAACAAATAAAATAAAAATTATAAATATTTTCATTTTGAATTATTTTGACAAGGAAAATAAGATTTTCTATTTTTCTCTCACCAAAAATTTCAGCCACCTTGTGGAGAAGAAGAGGATGGTGTCAAGTGAAGAGAGATCTATGATTTTGATCCTAATCTCCATTAAAAATTGAAAGCACTCTAAGTGAGCATTTAAAACCCTAAGGTAATTCCTTAAAATCTTCATTGTTTTCCAAGCTTTTAACCTAGGGTTTTGGCATGAAAAACTTACATTTCAAGCATAAAATAGGCCATAAAATATTCAAGTGGTATAATAGCATGTTAGGTTCAAGTTTGGTATGTATATATGCTTGTTGTTTTGGGTGTATGCACAAATGGATGCCATTTGGGGTACTTTAGATCCATCTTAATTTCTATGGTGAGAAATGGTTTTCCACCACTTCCATGGTCTTTCTAAGATATGTTATATGATAATGGAATCTTAGGAGTGATGGTTGTGTTGGCAAAAATGAGAAAAATTGAGTTTAAAACTCAATTAGGTGTAATGGATGCACATTGGTGCATACTTGAGTTTGTCAAGGGTTTTGATGTACCAATGGGATTGTTGATGTGTTTGAATATTTTTCACATGTTTTTGGATGTGTTATGAAGTGTTTTGAGGTGTAGTTTTGGTTTGAAACCAATTGAATTTGCAAAAATTTTTTTTGAAAAATTCAGGTGCAGGGACACTAAGCCCCCACTTTTTTGACCAAACGCGTGCACCATACGCGTGCGCTAGACTGCTAGCAGATGGATGGGTGGCCCGCCTATCCACGCGCATGTGGTGCTCACATCGCGCACCAATGCACACCTCTTACTCGCGATCGCAAGCCCAGCACACACCTGTTGCGCCCAGCGCGCGTCTCCCATGCCTAGTGCGCCCCTGTCGCGCCCCATGCCTTAAATTTTGTCGTAAATTTTTTTGACACTTTTTGGTGTTTTCCTACTTTCGATACGTCTTGACCCGCGTTTTGAGTGATTGTGATCACTTCTTAACGTATTTTAAGAAAAACGACACATTGAATTGGCCAAAAAATTTTTTAATTATATTTAATATAAAATTATTTTGTATTTTATGTAATTAAGAAAAATTTTGTGTTTTTACTGTTTGCCAACAAATTTGTGCTTTGTGATTATATGTACAAATATTTAAATGTTAAATATATGTATATATAATCTGTATTTGATTTATTTATTAGATAAATAAATTAAATATTAATTATTTAATTTATATAATAAAGAATAATCATATTAATCATGTTTGTTTGTGTGTATATATATATATATATATTTAAATGTTAAATGTATGTGTATATGTGATTCATTTGATTTATTTAAATGTTAAATAAATTAAATGATGATATTTAAATGTTAAAGATTTTATTTATTTGATAAATAAATAAATGTTAATTATTTAATTTATATAATAAATAAATAATCAAATTTTGCTTGTTTGCAATTTGATTGCATAAAAAAATAAAATAATATATGTTTAAAATGTTTAAATGCATATTATTAAGTTTATATGTTTTCTAATGTATTTAATATTGGTTAAATGCATGAAAATATATATTGGATATATATGTGTCTGTCTTATTTATATTTGACTTGATTATTCTTATAAGTTTGTTGTATGTATATGTTGGTTGCACATGTTCTTAAATATGCATATGATACATGTATTTGTTGATTTATATATATTGAAATGTGTAGAAATGTAAATAGATAGAAATCAAACATTAAGCTTAAGTCACAAATTAGATTTGATGAACAAAGTTAGTAACTGGTATTAATACTTAAATTAGTCTGACACGTTAATTATATCAACACAAGGGTTAACCAGTTCAGTGAACGAATGACTTAGTTTGATCAGTTGACATAGTTTACCCAATTTAAAATTTTTAAATAAGCAAAATATAATTTCTAGTTTGACTAGTAATCATAAATAATACATAAACAAATAATTCTTGTCTGAGAAAGATTATTGTTCTTAAAACAACAAAATTAAAAAACAAAATATCACAAACTTGTAAGATAAGGTTTTAAAAATATAAGCATATATGAAAAAACTAATTTTTCAAATTGAGAAATATGATTTCTCGATTAAAATATGTAATGGTTACATGTGTATTAACAATTAATGAATTGTTAATAAAATCACGTTGTTATAAGTTAAAATATTTATTCATTTGATGAATAAAAAAAAATTTAAAAATATTTTCAATAAAAAAATTTTAAATTATTTCAGATTTTGTTAAAATTATTTTAATATTAAAATTATTTTATGAATAATAATATTTATTCAAAAGTTGAATGAATATTATAAGTTTTATAAAATTGTTTTATAAATAGTAATATTTATTCATATGATGAATGAATATTATTAATGTTTTGATTAAAAATTTTAATAAATGGTTTATTAAAGTTTTAATGACTCCCTATATTAATTGTTAAATCCTAACATCTCATTATGGGATGACGTGGAGGTCTTTGATAAAAATTAATATTCCAAGATTTCTATTATGTGAGGGGTGTTGATTTTTGTTTTAAAAATCCGTTGTCCAGTTCTTAGGGGCGTATTTTCACCTTGATCAAGATTTCTATTATGTGAAAGATGGGTGAAAATAACACTTTACGAAAACACAATGGTTCGGGTTTAATTGGCTTAGGGTGTCAAGATTTCTAAAATATGAGGCATTCGAAGTTAAGGCTAAACAAAGAATCAAATCTTACATGGAGATATAAAAGAAAATGAGTTTCCTACTTATTGGGGTTAATTGACCAAGATTTTTAAAATGTGAGGTTGGTTAACTCTGATAAGATGTTGATTTCCCACTAATAATAGCAAAATTCCAACAAAAATTTTGAGTTTTGTTTGGGGAGTACGGAATTTAAATTAAATAATGGGAGTTAATAAGATTAGCATCTATTTAATAACTTTTAAAAAGTTCAATAGTTATTATCCAAAATTGTTTGAATTTGTATAAATCAAAATTGTTGATTAATATACATTATACAAGATCACTAATAAGTTTATTTTTCCATTTCTTTTCAGCATCTCAAAAATGATGATATACTGATATAAAAATTAAAATTGTTAATGGTATTCTCCATAAAATTTTGGACTTGAAAAAGTTTGATAAGGACTAAGTTCAATTTAAAAAAATTTATTTTTTTAGTGAGAGAAAAATAGAACATAT
Source organism: Trichilia minutiflora (assembly GCA_035590515.1). NCBI lineage: Eukaryota > Viridiplantae > Streptophyta > Magnoliopsida > Sapindales > Meliaceae > Trichilia > Trichilia minutiflora. The sequence goes on from JAVXUL010064463.1 coordinate 3,615, forward strand.
TATGAGGAACTGTCCTCAGTACCTCCTAGAAGGTACACATAGTTGTATGATGATCGATTATGAATTGAATATCACTTAAGATTATCATTCCTAAATATTAGATCTAGCAGCTACATCTTATGTTTGTGTCACTCAAGAGACTTTATAGAATTATTTCGTATTGTCTAAAGGTGAGATCGTACTTAAAGTGGCTAATGGGATAACAGTTACTGTTGAAGCTAAAGGATCTTGCGCACTTAGATTGTTTGATGGACACATTCTGAGATTAAATTCTGTGTTATATTTTGCTTATGCTACCAAAAACATTATTTCAATATCTATATTATGTAAAGATGCTTACAACATATAGTTTACTAAAAATGAATGTTTAATACATTTTTGAAATGTATTAGTGGGCAAAGTAGTAAATACAAATAGATTATATGTTCTAAAATTGAGTTATAGTGATTCAATTAAATCCATTACAAATAAAAGAATTTGAGGTTAAACAAATCCTAAATATCTATGGCACCATAGATTGGGTCATATTGGAGACAGGAGATTGATTTAACTTGGGACAAGTGGACTTTTGAGTTCATTGGGTTCAGAACCCTTACCAACTTGTGAATTATATCTTCAAGAAAAAATGACCAAATCTCCCTTTAAAGGTAAAGAAGAGAGAGCAAAGAAGCTATTGAAACTCATACATACTGATGTATATGGACCGTTTAGTACCAGAGCCCGAGGAGGATTTGACTACTTCAGTACCTTCATCGATGATATATCACAATATAAGTATGTGTATTTAATGAAATATAAATCCGATTCCTTTGAAATGTTCAGGGAATTTAAACATAAAGTAGAGAAACAGTCTGGAAAGAGTATTAAAAATCTACGATCTAATCGTAGAGAAAAATATTTGAGTATTGAGTTTCAAGAATTCTTAAAGGATAATAGAATTATCTCTCAGTTAATTCCTCCTTATACACCACAGTTGAATGGTGTAGCTGAAAGGAGAAATTGTACCTTATTAAATATAGTGCGATCGATAGTGAGTTTCACAGACTTGCTAGTGTAATTGTGGGGATATGCCCTGTTGATTGCTGCACATATCTTAAACAAAGTCCTGTTAAAATAAGTTCAAAAGACTCTGTATGAGATATGGAGTGTAAAGAAACCCAGTCTCAGTTATATGAGAATTTGGGATTGTCCAGCTTATATTAAAATTGTTAACCCTAATAAGCTAAATGGAAAATCAGAGAAGGAAAGATTCATCGGATATCCTAAAGACAGTTTGGGATATTATTTTTACTACCCTATTGATCAGCATATTACGATCAATAGAAATACACACATTTTAGAAGAAGAGTTCTTAGAGGAAGGTAGTGCAGGTAGATTGATTGAGGTTAAAGAAAGGTTTTTAGAAGTTCAATTCGATGATACTGAGGCTGAACCTTCCAATCAACAGACCTTAGTTCTAGTTCAGATTCCACTTAAAAAATCTTCTAGAGTATCGCGACCTCTTGAGCAATACAGTCTCCTACATGGGTAAGAGTTTTACTCTTACCTAGTAAGAGAAGCTGATCATCCTGATGATCATAAAAGTTATGAAGAAACTATCCTAGATAAGGATTCAGGTAGATGACTAAAGGCGATGGATTCTGAGATGCAATCCATATACGCCAATCAAGTCTATACACTTGTTAATCCATTAAAAGGAATTGTTTCTATTGGCTGTAAGTAGATCTTCAAGAGAGAGCTTGGTAAGAATGGTGAGGTAGAGACCTACAAAGCTCGGCTAGTTGCAAAGGGGTACACTTAGAAACAAGGATTGGATTATAAGGAGACCTTTTCGCCCGTGGTTATAACTAAATCCATCCAAATTATGCTAGCCATAACTTCATACCATGATTTTGAGATCTGACATATGGATGTCAAGACTGCATTCTTCAATGGGTATCTTGAAGAAATATCTATATACAACATCCACTATATATAGAAATAAGGTATATAAGTTGCATTGATCTATTTATGAATTGAAGCAAACTTCTTGAAGCTAGAATAAACAATTTAATAATATGATCAAATCGTATGGATTTGAATAAAACTCAAAAGAACATTTTGTTTATAAATGGGTTAAGGATCATGCCATAATGTTCTTCATATTGTATATGGACGATATATTATTAATTGGTAATGATATAGGCATGATGACTGAGGCCAAGGTCTGGTTGTCCAGAATCTTCTCTATGAAGGATCTTGGAGAAGCGACCTATATTTTGGAAATTCGCATCTATAGAGATAGAGTAAAAAGGATAATAGAATTATCCCATAGGATGTACATAGATAAAATATTGAAGAAGTTTAGTATAAAGACTCTAAGAGAGGTCTTTTGCCCTTCAATCACGGTCTTAATCTTTCAAAAGATATGGGTCCAAAGACTGATGAAGACGCACAGTAGATGTATAGTATACCTTATGCTTCGACTATAGGTAGCTTGATATATGCGATGCTATGTACACGACCTGATATAATATATATTGTAAGTGTTACGAGAAGATATCAGGCCAATCCTGATGAGAAATATTTTTCAGCCGTTAACATAATTCTTGAGTACTTACGAAGGACTAAGGATTTAGTTTTGACTTATGGATCTCAAAAATTAAGTATACATATATACTCAGACTCTGATTTCCAGTCAGACCTGGATGATAGAAAGTCTACATTCATTTTTATTTTTTTATGTAATGGAGTGCTGTTAGTTGGAAAAGTTTCAAATAAACTAGGACAGTATATTCCACTATAAAGACTGAATATATTGCTGCTTTAGAAGCAGCCAAAGAGACTGTTTGGATGCGAAAGTTCATATCTGAACTTGGTGTTGTTCCTAACATGAGTTATCCAATAACTCTGTTTTGTGACAATACTGGGGTTATTACACAGGCGAAGGAACCGAGGGTACACCAGAAGTCCAAACACATTCAGCGTAAATATCATATTTTGAGAGAGTTCGTTAGAGTTGGAGAGATATTGATACGGAAGACTATTTCAGCGAACAATGTAGCTGACCCACTGACTAAAGCGATGACACAAAAGCAGCTGGATCAGGATCTTGAGAAGATGGGTATACAATACCACAGCGAATGGCTTTAGTGCAAGTGGGAGCTTGTTAGTGTATATGCCCTAGAAACGATTCGTGTTATCTATTTCAAGGCTTATGATCTTATAAAAACTTATTATTTATTAATAAAAGAAGCAGTTCTTTATTTATATACATTAGCTGCTTCCTTTATTTTTCATGCAATGAATGAAGAATGTATGTAAATTGTCCTTATAATTTTATTTAATTGTTAAATAAATTATCAAAGCATTCCCTACGTACGTGGTGTTGATTGGGCAGCTATATCACATAGTAGGCACATTAGTTATCGCCTAATGATATTATATGATAATATATATAGGCTGACAATATGAGTATTATCATAAGGACATTAGTGTGGATTTATAATTGGTGAACTATTCATCAAATAAGATCGAATATTGATGAATCACATAGCATGCAAGCTAATGATTTACCGATATACTGTAATAGTGTGCGACGTAATCCTTTGACCTGAGACATCTGGAATCAAACTCTATATAGATGGGTGTATTTTATATGGTGTATACGTACATGGCTAATCACGCCTTGTACAAGAAGCCGATTTGGATATACTTTGTTCATATAGATGTTCAGTTGATAGTCAAGAGAGAATCCGTTGGCTCGATATATTGGACTGAGAATTACCGTTGCCTTAGTCGAAGTCGAGTTCCTAATCAAAAGTCGATATAATGTCTTGATTATAAGTCGATAGCTATCGCATAATGTTGACATATGATCGACAATTCAAAGTATTATTGAGATTAGGGTTTTAACAGTCTATAAACCCTTATCTCGATCAAGATACAACGATGGAAGGATATCACTCACACATTACGTGCAATCGATGAAAAGTTTGATGAAGATCATTCTTTGTCGTGACTTAGGGACTATGGCATATTGCTGATACTAATTATAGTCGATGAGCAACCGAAATATTCGGCCTCAATTCACAGTTGAGTCATTGTGAACCTTCATGGTCCACCAAGATCCTCTAAAGTTTTTTCACATGAGAGAGAGATAAAATATTATTGAAAAAGGGCTAGCACCCTCATGATAATACAGAAAAAGATCAAAAATATTACATATAACAGTTATACGTATTATCGACTCTTGAAAGTGTTAAAGAGATGATATATTGATATAATAAGGTTATTTAGTGTAAATAACTTGTTCAATTTGATAATAATGATTATTAAATATGTTAAAATATGATTTTACGATAAAATAATGAAAATTAAATAAAATAATTTTATTTAGTGCAAAATGATCATTTTGTCCCTATTGTGATACATGTGTGTAATTTATTATAAATTATATATTTAAAGTTGATAATTTTGATTATTAAACATATTAAAATATAATTTTAATATAAAATATTAAAATTTAAATTCAAGTGTTTAATTTAGATAGAAAAGATTATTTTACCCTTAAGTATAAATATGATCAAGGGCATTATGATAATTATATTATAATTATGGATTTTATTTAATCCATTATATTAATTAATTTGTTAATTAATTTGATCATTAAATAATGAAATAAAAATGGATGAATAGTAATGGTTAATATTTAAACATTTGTCATTTTATTATTGGATAATAATTTGGCTTTGTATTTTAATTCCATTGGTCCAAATGTTTGGTTGCACACATTTAACATAGGAAAGGATGTATCATATATTTTTCAATTATTATATTGTATTTATATGATACATATGGATTTAAATAATTAGAAAAAAAAGAAAATATAAATAATTTCTTTTTCATTAATTTTTGACAAGAAAATTGTTTAATTTCCATCTCTCTCACCAAGCAAATTTTGGCCAATCTTAAGGAAAGCAAGAGGATGGTGTTAAGTGAAGAGAGCTCATGTTTTTGAGCTTGTTCTTCATCACAAAAGAAAGCACACAATTAGTCTCTCAAAAGTCCTAAGGTAATCACTTATGAATCTTATTGTTTTTCATATATTTAGCCTAGGGTTTTTGTATGGTAAACTTACATTTCAAGCATAAAATAGCCCATAAAACCTTCGAGAAGCAGTCGACCGGTTTTTTATGCATTCTGCCAGAATACAACCAAAATATTGATCAACCAAGAGGTTATATTCGATAGATTGATTTTTTTATGCATTTTGTCAGAATATAACCAAAATATCGATCAATCGAGAGGTCACATTCGATCTATCGAATTTTTCATGCATTCTGCATAAATACAACCAAAATATTAATCAACCAAGAGGCCATAATCGGTAGATCAATTTTTGAATGCATTCTGCCAGAATACATGATAATTTTTGTCCAAAACTAAGCACTTTCGAATATAGTTGAAGTCCATACTTTCGAACAATTTTAAACTGCACTTTCGAACAAACAATAAGATTGAATTTCGAACACAGTTTATAGCTGAACTTTTGAACATAGTCTAAGACTGCACTTTCGAACTCAGTTTAAGCCCACACTTTCGAACACGATTTTAGCCAATACTTTCGAATACATTTTAAGATAATACTTTTGAATTATGTTTTAAACTGCACTCTCGAACACATTATAAATTGCACTTTCAAACACGTTTTTAGCCCACACTTTCAAATACGTTTTAAAATAATATTTTCGTACTATGTCCAAAACTAAGCACTCTCAAATATATTATAAATTGCACTTTTTAACTTTATATAATAAGCTACACTTTCGAACTATACAACTTAGAAATTACCACAAATAAGAACGTATTTGTAAACATGGAAAGAGTTATACTAAACAATCATCCAACTTGATGAAAAGTACCCATTTGTAAACATGGAAAGAGTTTAAATACGTAACACAACATCAACTAATTAAACAGTTAACCATAAAATAAAAACGGTTTTCCAGATGCAATGTTACACTTGTAAATGAATATGAAACCATCAATACATGTTGTGTAGCTGGTCTAAGACTTCAATAAAGTGCGCTCCATCTTATCTCGGAATGCTTAGAGTTCACCTTACAGAGTGTTAAAGCAAGTGTTAACGATGCTCTGTAGATCAGATAGTCGGGTGTCCATCGCGGCCATCTGAGAGCGAATGTTTGTGAAGGATGAAGGAGCTGAAGGATGAGGCTTATGTGTTATGTAAGGATCGGATGATGATGGAAGAGTAGTGGATGTCGACAGTGGAGAAGGTAATGCATGTGACTGCTGGTTTGTAGAAGAAGTGTGAAACCCATTCCTCAGTATTATGGGCATAATAATAAATCCCTCAAGAGTGTTCGTGCATGTTTTCATGGTTAGATTATGCACGAGAGGGTATAGAACATAATGAATATATCTTGAATAAGATTATGGTGTTGGATTTGAGCTTATAAGAAAGATCTGGATTTTTGACCCCAAAATCA
>JAVXUL010064474.1:0-10104 GCA_035590515.1 Trichilia minutiflora
TTTTCAGCAATGGAAACAGTAGCAAAGTACCCGAACACATATTTCCTTGGAAAATAAATTGTAACCCAACCATCATACCGGTCGATGGCCAATTTCAGAAGATGGGCAAATCTTGAACGTTGCTTTTCATCCTCAAGTTCATCAATCACACGAAGGTCTAGAACAGAGTTTTGAAAGAGTGTGAATAGGGTTGCTGAGAGCCATGCATGACAAACATAAGCAGGGCAAAACAACTGATCCCGGAGGCTTAAACGTGCAAATATCATGGATAACATAAAAGGGTTTAGGTCTTCCCATCGTGGGTTTTGCTTCTTCTTCCACTTTCTGATCTGGGTTTGCATGAAGATACTCAGTAGTTCTGGACTTCTTTCTTGCTAGGCTTAAAAAAAGGGGTAGGTATTAGATTCTGTATTAAACAAATAAGATTAGATGTTGTGACAGATAAGTTGTGAAGAAAAATGTAATAGATCAGAAGTCTAATATATAGACGTGTTCAGATTTTCGAAGGGTCAAAAAAATTTTACTATAACTTTATTTAAACATATTTAAGACAAATACCTTTTAAAATATCAAACGAAAACAGAAAAACGGCAGTAAATAAGACCAAAAAAAAAAGTAGTAATAGATAAGTTATGAACTAACATAATTTGATAACTTGGAAAATTTTCCAACTGAAAGAATCAACGAACCTGAAAGTCTTGTGAGGGGAACCAAGCAATGAATCCAAACATTTGCAAGACTTGGAACCATTAAAAGTAGTTGTTCTTATCCTTCTGGAAATTGACTACTATGTGAGTTTGGAATTTACAAAGCAGACAAAGCCCATGACCCCTTTATCTTGTAAACAATGTCACCAATGGAGGCCATGAATTTATTGTAATGATGTTTGCCGACTATAAATTAATTGAATGGTGGTGGTGGCAGTAGCAAACATTAAAATGGGTAGTGTCGATGATGAGAGTGGCAAATTTTGGCAGGAGATTTGTTTGGTAGTGTTGGTTTAAATTGTAAATAATGTCTCCACAAGAATTAATAGTGATGTCGGTTAAAATATAATTAAAGTGATCTTGGTATCAAATTTGGCCAAATATCTTTTTAATTATAAAAACAAAAATTTAAAATTAATCAACAACTTATTAATATTCTCCTGCTTTTAATAATAATATTATTATTTTAAATTTTTCACTCCAAAATATATAACAAATTTTTAATAATAATATAATATTACTTAAGTTAATTTTTTTATCTCAAATGATATCATAAGTGAGTTAGATATATTTATTAGATAGTAAATTTTTATAATTTTAAAATTATTTATTGTATTTTTATTATTTAATAAATGTATATTATTTTATTTAAGATAAAAAAAATTTAGAGCTAGTAATATTATTTTTTTAATAAAATATAATATTAAAAATTTTATTTTATAATGCAATATTGAAATCTTAATTAAAGCTTAGATAAGTCTATTTCACTGTCACTGGCTCCACAAAAAGTAATCAATAATTGTCACATCTCTCACAAAAGACAAAGGTAACAATTATTGACCTGAAACGGATCCATACAAGTTTTTGTTTTAAATTCAAAGTGATATGAAAACTAAGAAGACATTTGTTGATCCGAAACAGATTAGTTTTTATTTTCAATCCGAAGTGAGATGACAAATTATAAAAACCAACGTTTCACTGTCACTTGGCATACAAAAAGTGAAATTTGTACATGAACTTTCCAATAAAGTTAAGTCTTGCTTTCTTGCTTCAAGTCTAAATTCACATGGCAATGAATGAAAAGTAGAATTAAAACACAGTGCCATCTGAACTTTCTTTTTCTTTGGCATCCACAACCACAACATATTAGAAACCACAGATCAAGAAAGTAGAACAGAATTTACTTCCGTTTTTATTCTGATAAGGGGGTTATGATTCATCATATTAGTTGATCGAATCATTACATCATCACAGATCAAAGAAGGAATAAAAGATGACAATATTAACTGGGTAGTTAATAATGATGTAGTTAAGGTAAAAGCATAACAAGAAAGTCTGTACAATTTTTTTGATTAAATACAGAACCAACAAATAAATGATTCAAGTCATTGTTACTGTTAGCAAATATATGCAAGTACATGTACAGATTACATACCAAAATATCCATTTTTGTTATAATAAATAGATCAGGTGAAAGACACGGCAGGAGGCAGCATTTCGACCTGATTTGTCTGTCCCGTAAGGAGAGGAGACGGTGTTCCTCTATTTTTATTTTTGTTGTTGGGCAAAGTCATTCCATTTTTTGTATATCCTTTCCTTGCGTGGCTAATGCTTCAGATTTGCAGACAGGACAGACATTCTTCACAAAGAGCCACTTCTTCAAGCATTCTGCATGGTACTCATGTCCACAATCAAGAGTTCCAATCCTCTCATGCTCCCTTTTGTCTTCCTGTGGTACCCAAAATGTCATGTGTTAGCACTGAATAAAACTATATATTGAATAATTATCACCGGTCATGGTAAGGAATAATGTGATAACATTGTTTTCTTTCAAAAAAAGATTTAAATCAATAAAAAAATGTCACAGCTCTTATTACCTGGCATATAATGCAAGAATCAGGTTCCTGATACACAGAAGCTGGCTCTTCCAGATTAATATCAGCTGCAGCTGATAAATAAATTCTTGTCTTTAACTGACTGGTCACAGCTTCCTCTGACAACCCAGTGTTTACATTGCCAATCCATTCCCCCAATGCAAGAAGCTCCTGTGATTCAAATTTGAAGATTTTCAGTTATATTTCGATAATTGTATGCGGATTTCATATATATCCAAATTAATGCTCATTCACAGGACACTTGTAGTCATTAGTTCCACAAAGAAACCCAATTTCTCTCATTTTTTAATATAGGCAATCAAGTATATAAACAGAATGGTTCTCCACTCTTCTATTCAGATAGTCCCACTAAGCATTTCTACTTATTTCATTTATCAGGACAATCAAGCTTGCTGCTTTTTTTTTTTATTTTAAAAATGTTTGGAAAGGGATGTGAAATCTTTTCACTCACAAAACACCAAACTTTACCCCATTATTGTTACTCGAACTCAGGTAGTGGCAAAGCTAAGCTTTGACCACCACCACTTGAGCTGCACCAAGGGTAAAATATTAAATAAATTTGTGACAGTCAAACATAGTAAGGTAAAATATTAACTCAAGTTACCTCATACGACATGTCTTCAATATCCAGGCGCATATCTCTGTGATGGTCAATAAAATTCCCTACTTCATAAAACTCTGGGATCTCTAACATAGCAACACCCTGTGCACCAATGAACAGATCTCATTAAAGTCATAGACAGTAAAAATGGGAAAGTCAAGTAAACATACCATACACTAGTAAAGAATTTGGGAAAAAAAAAATACAAACATACTTTCTTAAAATTATGCACAGCTTATAACTAATAAAGAAAAAAAAAGAAATTAAAAGAAAAAAGTGTAGACGTTTACATCTGATGGCAAGACTCTCAGGTGAGGAAGGTTTCGCTGTCTTAATGCTGCCTCGGGCGTGGATCGTTCTCGTGGAGACCGGTATATTCTAAAGCCAGTTGGTGGAACAGGTCCCAGATGTCTAGGTACCATGTCCAAACTATCCTGAGAATGATTCATAGCACTGTGTGCAGCAGAACTTGATGAAACTCTATATGGACCTGCTGCTACATGAGGGTGAACATTTGTATCATGGCTTCTAACTCCTTGAATAGGAGGTGATGGATGATGGTAACTATGATGCCGCATGTTCAGAGGAGAAGGATGCAGGTAAGTTGAGGAACTTCTGTTGCTAGCAGTTTCAGGAAATCGTTGTGCAACCATGCTCCCAGACTCCATAGAAGCACCATTAACATTGCTCCCTGTAAGAACACATAAAAGATCTCTTCTTCATTTCACACTTTCAAAGTTAATCAGCACATATCATGTAAGGAAACACAAAATATCTCCTTTTCATTTCACACTCTCAGAGTTAATCAGTCTCTATGCCACTACTCCTTAAACTCCATTTCTTAAAAAATGTTTCTAAGGAGAAGTGGGGAACAAAAAAATAAATGAGGCCAAAGAAAGAAGGGGACACAAAAATAGATTGCCGGAGAAAAAGTAACTGAGCATTGCTTTTCTGACACAGGAAGACTTCAATTAGCACAAACAGAGACATAAAATGGGGAGAAACAATAATCAGATAATTTACCCTGCAAATACGGTAATGCAGCGGCCTGCATCCAGGCTGAAGTACTACCATCACTTTGTTGGTCCAACCAGACACAACCAGTGGGTTGAAAGGGCTGGCCAATAAAGTTTCCTTGAAAAAATTGGTTGTGGCTATGTGCCAGAACAGGGTCCATTGCAGTTGGAACTAGTCTGTTTCTCGCACTTCTATGAGATTCTACTTCCCTGATTGATGGAGTCCCATTCCCTCCGTATTGAGGCAGGGAGAAAGATGCATCCATCAGAGCTACTCCGTCAGGATGTCTTGTATGCAAGGGAGCAACTGATGACAAACTAGAGCTTGCTGGGGCATTAAGATACTGGAAACTCCCAGGAATTCTTTCAGTATTCTTTCTCTTGTAGGAACCTCTGACATTATTCATAAAGTGGCTATTCCCTGTATAGGCATCTGCAGAAACTCCAATGACTCCAAAATTGCTTGAAGATTGCAACTGATCTGAAGACCCGTGATTCAAAGGCATGCCAGGTGATGGTATTGACATGTAAGGAACATATAAGTTGGATGCAGTTGCAACACCCATATCCAGATTTGCAGCATGATGATGACGAACATCAGGATAATAAGGAATCCCATAGAACATGGCACTATCAAAGTGCTGATGAGCATCAACCCTAGATGTGTTTCCTGAGGCTCTTACTATTGTTTGCATAGGCTGTGCAAAGTTTGATGCACCCCCTACAACTACACTGGGCTCCAGATGCAGGTAACCTCGACTTCGTTGATCCATTTCCAAATCAATCATTGGACTAGTGCATGGCATATTTCTTTGTCCCATACCCCTAAATCCCTATGTTTGAAACAGATATTCAATGAGAACAGCCAGATAAGTTGGGAATGAAAAACGAAATATTAATAACTTTCAAAATGCAAAACCAATCTTATTATTTGTTACCTCATCCCCTGAAAACAAAATATATCGAAAGCACAATTCATCAAGTCAATTGATATTAATAGACTGAATCACCAGGATATAAATGTCAATAAAATAAGACTGGACTCCTGCGCATGTTCTGCTTAGAAAAGAAAAGAGGCAAGAAGATGATGAAGAAACCACAATAATAAACCAAGTTCACGTGCCAACTAAAAATCTCAAACATGAAAAGAATAATTAATTACACCAGGGATACCCCTCTTCATTTCTCAGTTAAAAATCATTTAATATCTACAATTTCCTGCAAAGCATTCCAGGTGATCGCATAATGGAAGATATTCGAATTACTTTCCCAAAAACAACTTCTTAGACTTTCAAAATCTCAACATGTTCCGGCAATGCTAAACGCAGGGATGTGATATCAAAGTCCTCTAGCATATTCAACAAGAAACTCGTTAATAGGAAATGCTATGCAAAAGACCAGATTATCCCTTTCCTTATCTTAATACCATCACTTCAGCCCTAAAAATATATAATAATTATCATACCATAACTGCAAAGTATCAATTATTAGCATTCTACACAAAAACATAGTACCAACAAAGTCAACTGACTACTATCTACATTCACCCAATTATTAACAGACAAATAAAAGAAGCATATGAAATAAATGCACCATTTAAAGATATATAAGGGAAAAGACATATTAAAAGATCTCAATGTCTAAGTGTCATCCCCATTTCAGAATTTAATTCAGAAATTACCGCGTCCAATTCACAAAGGATTTTCCGTGTACAAGATGAAGTCAAAAATATCAAACAAAACAAAATTCTGCCTGACTCTTTTTGCCATTCATTTTCAACAAGTTGTCCATAGTACTTTCACAGATAAGACTTCTGAAGTAATTGAGCTTTAGCATCTGATACCCCTCTAAAAACAGGCAAAGATTAAAAAATCATAATTGCGCCTACCCTCTAGAAGTAAAGATCGTTACATAACCTCCAAACATCCCATGGCCCAAAATTCCTGAAAGACAACAAGCAACAAGCAACTTGAGACTAGCTTACAGAAACATTTCAATGAGATGAAACCAGTCTCACAAGTTATCAAATGACAACACTTCGATTTCTGCAAGAACTAGGTGCATGATAAACTGAGAGCTAACTAAAATACAGCAAATGTAGAAGTAGTAATTACATACTCCCTTACACAGATAGAACTAGTATTCAGAGGCTTACACAGAAAGCACTAGCATTCAGAGGCTTCAAGCCCACCATGCATCGACCTTGGAAAGGATCATGGTGGACTGAACATTTATTCAGTTGGATGGGTTGGTGGGGAGGAGAGGAGAGGAGAGGTGACAGATTGTTAGAGAAGGCATTCAAAATCAAATAAATAATTAGAAACTTACATAAACGGAACGGACAATATATCAACCAAAACCTAGTTATACAAACAATTGCTATAAAACAGCAGCTGAACAATTATCTAAATTCTAAATCCATAAAGAGAATCGGAGATGACATACTCCCATGTTATTTATCCTACTTTTGATGAAGGAACCAGTCTATGACATCCAATTTCAACCAACAACAGAAGCAGCACAGCAACAAACTGTGAATAATCGCCACCAATGTATGCTTTAGGGATGCATGACAGTAAGATAGAAATTAATTCCTAGGCCTGCTGACAATTATGAATTAACAACATCATGGTGGGTGAATTTTACAATGTAAATAATTGTCGCTATAATGTCAGAGAGGAAAGATAATTGTCAACAAAGCAATAAAACCGTAACTCCGATACAAGGAGAGATGTACAAGAAATTGGTTGTTATTCTGCACATACCATGAACACCACCAAAATATTGTTCATATACATTATTTATCTGACAGTAGATTAACCACAGTTGAACACAAAACAACCCAACAAGCCGGACCAGTATTACAAAACCAGTCATACTAAGATATTTCTTGTTCATAACCCGCGGGCAAAGCAACTTTAGGTAGTTTCAAATATACGATGACTCTATGAAAACCTTCTTTTTTGTGTCCAACCAATGTATATAGTTAAAAGAACAAATAGAAAAGAGCTCAAGAGCCAATCATCAACTAACATCCAAACGAGTAGACTCCACATGATAACCTCAGACATACATCGAAAATCCCACTTTGCAAGATCAAGCCACACAAATTTTATTCCCAATCAATCCAAACTCGTCATCCGTTAAGATATGATATAAAATAACTAGCTGCAATGAATTGACACCAAATAACTCCATCTAAATATCAAAAATTCCAAACTTTCTTACACCCATTATCCCCAATATCAAATTGAACCACATACATGCATTTTGCCGACTAACTTGGCCAATCTAACTCATGCAATTATGCTTAAAAACAATTTCCAGACATAAACAACAATACCCACTCAGTTAAAAAAAAATAAGATTCGAAAACGGAAGAAAAATTTTAAAATTCTTAAATTTAACGAGTTATCAAACAATCCAGAAGAATAAAACCATACCCATTACTTAATATCCAAAATTCTAACACAAATTCGTTAAAAATACACAAAATTCTAAGAAAAAACCAGTACCTTGATACCATGAACAAATTTAAGAGCTTCAAAATATATAAATATCGGAATTCCCTGCAAGACGACGGAGTAAATTTTATGAAAAATACGTTCACGTGTTGATTAACGTAAAATTGCAACTACCATCATCAGAAACCCTTAAGTTTTAATTTTGGAGAAAAATTGCGAATTAATTGGAAAATAATTAATGAGGAAAAGGTAAAAACTGACCTAATTGAGGATTAATTGGGAGATTGCGAGATCAGAGAGATCAGACAGAAAGGCCCGTTTCTACTTTTTATTATTTTGTATACAGAGTTTTGTGTGTTTTTAATCTTTTATTTTGTCTTATTTATTTATTTATTTATTACCGTTCATGTTCCGATGAGCTGAGCAGTGCACATACAGAATTTATTTCTTTATAATTACGAAAGTGCCATTTGAAGTGTTTTTCAATGAAACAGGTTTCTAAAATTTATTTTCCAATTATCATTATCATTTGGGTGAAATTTTTACTAACATCATTATAAATTTGACTTACAATTTTTTAATTTAAAATTTATTTTCCAATTATTTCATTATTAATTACAATAATGTGAAAATTTTTATTCTTCTTTTCTATCTTGAAAATTATTATATACAATTTTTATAAAAATTTAAAATTATGTAACTTCATTGACTTTGTGTTTAAAAAAATAAAAAAAAAAACTTCATTTAATTTATGGAAAATTATGTTCAATTTTAAGAAGATAAGTGAAATTTATTTGTAATTAACCAAGGTAAAAAGTAAAAACAAGTAAAAATTAATTAAATTTTTTTTAACTCAGAACCTTATATTCAGTTATCACTATGACATTCAGTCACATATGATGATAGGTATCCATTTTCGTAGAACTCGTAATCGTATATCATATGATCCTACTCTTAATCATTAGATGCGTATAAAGAATCACCTGTAGTGATATTAAACACAAAAATAAATCAGAACCTTCATTTTAATGCGTTAATCGAATATTATGATAATTCGAATTCAGAACGTTGATCATAATGTCCCGGTGCTTATCACCACAACCACTCAATTGGGTGTCAAAAAAAATTAAAATATTGATTTTAAATCTGTATTTTTTTTAATTATTTTACATACACAAATAATACCCCCCAGAAAAAACAATTGTAAAATTATAATGAAATTTTAAAATAATTAAATAAATTATTTGCTGACCACACACACGAAAACTAGAAAATGATATTGATATCCACCCCAACAAGAAAGTGTTTTTCTTGTTTGCTGGCGACGTCTGCTTTTACTTTTTTGACCCTAAAACACACGCAAGGAAACATAAAAGGATCGAAAAGACGTGAGCAGTTAAATAAAAGGAGAAAAGTCTGATTAAAGAGGCAAGGCAAGCAAGGGTGGTCAATCAAAGAAATAATTAAGTCTTCAATTCAAATTTAAGATGGTTAGAACAAACGAGCTGGAATCATTATTATATAAACCCATTCTACTATGAACTATCCCAACCAGTACGTTATAAATTTTCAAATCAATGGCAATATAACAGTCCAAGGTCGGTACTCATATTTAATGCTATTCAATCTTGATGTAAAGGTTAGATTTATTATCTGAATTATGATTAAAAAAAAAAAACATTCGGAATTTTTTTTTTTTTTATAACTGTAATGTTCAAGCAAGTTTATATATATTTTGATTAATTTTTAAAAGAGTATTTTACAATTATAATCTTTCACTTAAATCATAAATACATTCAAAAAATCAAATTTAAAAACGTGCTATTATTAAACATGAGAATTAAAAATTTTTAATTAAAATAAAAAATTATATTTGAAATTAAAACTTATTATCGATCTTAAGTTGAAACTCAAAATAAAGATTAAAACTTTAAAATTTGCTGCTAAATAATCATAATCTATCCAATACAAAGAAAAAAACATAAAAAAAAATATAAATTAAAAAAAAAATGATAAAGGAGAATCTAAGTTAATCCCTAAAATTACATGCCTCCGTTAAAGTTTTTTGATACTATTACATATTAAGTTATTACTAACAAATTAATCATTAAGGGAATACCAATACAAAGTTCAAACTTTAATTAAAAATTACGTGTAAACTCTTTTAAAAATTATCTATCATCTTATTATTTAAGAGTCACGTATAAGAAGAAGCTTGGAAGATACATAGCAATGTTTATATGTTTATAAAAAGTGTCCAAAGAAGGGAACAAGTTTCATTTTCTTTTCGTCTTCATCTTGAGTTTAAGTTTATTTTTTGCAAACCCTTTATTTCACATTTAAAGGGGTAATCACAAATTCCCCCCTATAGTTAGTGGAAAAGCCAATCACCCCCCTGTCAGATTTTTTATTAAATCTCAA
>JAVXUL010064505.1:0-10102 GCA_035590515.1 Trichilia minutiflora
ACTGTACAGACCCGTTTGCTCGATGCACGAATTCTAAGATGGGTCATATCTGGGACCTGCTTATCCGACGTACAAATTTTAGGATGGGTCATATCCAAGACCTGTTTGCCCTATGTACGAATTATGGGACCTGCTTGCCTGATGCACGAATTTCAGGATGGGTCATATCTGAAATAGGTCATTTATACCTACTTGTTCGATACACCGAATTCAGGACAGACCATATAGTTCTGCTTGCCTGATATACATATTCTGAGATGGGTTATATGGACCTGCTTACCCGATGTACGGATTTTAAGACAGGTCATACGTACCCCCTTCGCCCGATGAACGTATTTCGGGCCTGAATCTCCTATCGGGACCAAATCATTCCCGAGAAGACCTTAGGTCAATGAGACTATATCGTCTCCGAGCTAAGAAAAGTTAATAATCATGGAACTATTTTGTTCCAAGGCCACATGGACCATATTGTCCGAGACTGGCTACCTGTTTTAATTTTTCTTTTGCAGGTATCAGGGTACTTAGAAGAGATCGTATGCCAGTTCTTGGAAGAGGTCAGCTACCTGCGGTTTGTATTTATTATATTATATGATTCTTTATTTTTATGGTCAGGTTAGCTAACGAATCGACTTGTAAGTATTTTCTTCTCTATAAATGTTCTCTTTTACTTTAATGTCAAATGAGGATAATATATTCACATGTCCTCATCGAACCGAGCGACAGTTCGTTTGACTGTATATTAATTTGGGACGGATAATCTGAGTGTATTATCTATAAATATTTCTCAATCATAAATTTTCTAAGTCATTTGTTCGGGGGCGGTATCTGAATGTATTCGAGCCATATGCGTATGCATTATCCCGAGCAAAGTCCTTAACGAAATATTTTCTAAGTTCTCTATTCGGATGTTTTCTCCGAACGGATGAGCTCTTTATCGGGATATTTGAAATATTTTATGTTCTTTGTTTAGATGTTTTCTCCGAACGGATGAGCTCTTTATCGGGATATTTGAAATATTTTCTGTTCTTTATTCGAATATTTTCCCCAAACAGATGAGCTCTTTATCGGGACATTTAAAATATTTTATGTCCTTTATTCGGATGTTTTCCCCGAAGGGACGAATCCTTTATTTGGATGTATGAAAAACTTTTGTAAGTCCTTTACTCGAATGTATTCCCTGAGTCATCGAATCCTCTATTTGGATATTCAGAAAATTGTCTAAGTTATTTACTCGGATAGCTTCTTACTCGGATTGCTTCTTACTCAGATAACTCCTTACTCGGATGGCTTCTTACTCGGATAGCTTCACCGAGCCAGAAAGTCATTTGGTTATCTTAGAGGAGCCGAATATTTTTTACTTAAGTGAATTTTCTAAGTATTATACTCGGAGAAATATTGCAAAACACACCATACTGAATGAAACAAGACAGAACGTATATATATGGCAATGGAAGTTTTATTAATCAAAGTATGTTATCACAAAATATTCGACCCATGTTATTACAGAATATCCGATCCTACTGGGTCTTATCTACATTCGAGTGATCTTGAATGGTCAAGTCTGCCTCCGCCTTCTCCTGTTACTTCAAGACGAAGATGTTCTCCTTCTCGGGTTTCTTTTATTATTCTGTTCGTCTCGTCCCGTTGAGCATCTATCCGCTCCCTCGTCTAATAATGTGCCTGTGATCAGGGAGGAATGTTAGCAATCGAAGTTTACAAGCATAAAATAAAAAGGGTGTTCCGGTAAAGTGAGTGAGTGAGCTTGGGGATGGACTCGTAGCAGTTCGGCGAGAAGGGTTGGAAGATGATGGGTTGGAAGATGATGGGTTGTGTTTGGTTCTGTGATGGTCGGATACTTCCTGATTTTTCAATCTCAAGAATTCAACTTTCTATGTTCTTTATATTGGGTGCGAGTGTTTGCAAGATTGACTATCCATCCAACAGAGATCGCCATGAAGATTACAGGCAGGATGTCATAGAAAGTGAAAACTCTGTTGAAGATACTAGGTTCCTCAGCTAAAAATAAGAGGTCTATTAGCCGATTGAAAACAAAAGGGCCGCGAAGTAAGAAATGCAGGGTGAATATTCTGGAAGATTTGGAAAGAATACCAAAGGTGGAGACGACCATGGTTTCATGGCTTTACTTGATAAGAAGAGGTATTTATAGGCAAACCCAAGAAACCCCGACTGTTGACTTTGATTCAACGGACAGGAAAATATCACGTCACCCGAATGCAGAATGTTAAGGGTCGGTTTCTTTTCAAAATTTAAATCAAGTGGGACCCGTCTCAACAGGTAATTATGATGGCCCGAATATGTGGCCTTCCAGACTGACCTATCAATAGGGTGATGACACGTGTAAAGACGGTTATGTTCCCAAGGGGATAACTGAGACGTAACATCAGTCATGCCAGCCGACCAGAAGTCGCACAGTTTTCAATTAAAACTTTATTTAATTAAAAATTAGGGGGTTTAGTGTTGGGGTATTTTGTCGAGGCCCAGCCCAATGGTCCAGGCCCATATCCTTGCCCTTATCCAGGCCTGTCAAGTGTCCATATTACTTTCAGATGGACTTCCTGATACGACGTCGTCCTGAGAAGCCAATTACGTCACCCAGGGAAATAGTCAAATAGCCTCAGGCACTCTGTCCGACGCGATCAGTCAAAAAATCTCCTTCGAAGTTATCCATTGTTGACTCGCACCCGGGTTTGGGGCTTCCAACAACAAGCCCTTCGAACTCAGGGAGTTGGAATGATATGTTCTTCGTAAACAACAGGGACTCACGGGCATTCGGGATATACTAGTCTTCACCACTCTACCTTCTGGCGACACCGAGGCTACAATCCGCTGTATAATGGCCTCCTGAGAACCAGAGAATTTCATTCTTGGGAGAATTGGAAGCTTCACTCGGAGGAACATACACTCGGGGTCTCAGGGATGATGCGACGAGGAACAGTATTACAATTCTTCATGCCCATTGATTTTGTAATAGGTTGCCCTGGGTACATCGGCCATACAGCTACACATGTCTAAAGGTACGCATTCCTAGGTTTCCAATATACAGCATCCGAAAATTAAGGGATCCGGATTCATTCGATCACTTTTGAGAAAAACGCACTGTAAGACATTCTTTCAACTTTTCAGTGCATTCAGACATCATTATCAAGAATAGAATATTCCATGCCATTCATGCATTTTTGCTTGCTCGCATGCACACTTATCTCACATACTAAATAAAAGCCTCTATGACTTAAACATCGGAGGATTTTCGTCAGAAAATCGGCTTTACTCCTGAGGTATTCTGTGTCTTGCAATCTCTTAACTTAGAGACGAGAAGAGAAGACTTGCTGGTGCTCGGAGTTAAGGACGAGACCAATTTTTTACATCAACAAATTTTATTAAAATTTATTATTATTAAACATATTTAATAATTTTATTTTTAAAACCAGGGAAGGGGCCCAGGCATGACCAGTCCCAGCTGATTTTTTGTCCTTTTTTCTCGCAAAGTTATTATGAAATTCCAGTAAATAATGATTTAATCTCTAATATATTATATTTTAACCCCTCTAATTTTATTATTAATCATTAAGCCCTTTGTAAATTCTTTCCTGGCTCCATCACTGTTTAAAACTACGTAAACATTTCTCTAAATTGAAGTGAACTGTTGAAGTACCCCTGTCAATGCTAGGGGATGCAAATCCTCTACGTCCTCGATGTTTCCTACTTCTACGCCTTTTAATTTCTCTGGGGCCCTGCATTTCCATGTCCATTAGGATTCTTTTGGAGCACTTGACTTGTGGGTTCATTGAGTATTTTGATCCTGATTGAATCTGGTCCGTTGGACGAATATTTCAGTATCCGAAAATCCTGACAATGTAGGATGACTGTCACTGCTCTCAGCAGAATTAGGATCCCATGTTGACTTTCATATACAATTAGTTTCCATATATGAAAACCGAAACGTAAGTGAATCATTGCCAATGCCATCCCATAAACCCAACCTGTTTCAATCAAACCTAGGTTGTAAAACCACACGTTCTTTTCCATTCTTTTAAAGAATTTATTGCTGAAAATTTTTCTATTGGTGGGAAATGGGATGGCTTTCTTTAAGACTAAAATATAGCAATTGTATTTCCTGCATTATCATCAACTGGAATTGTATTAATAATAAACTTGGAGAATTGGGATCACCTTTAGAGATCGAATGCTGAAACTTGAAAGAATGATCCCGGAACTTTCATATGTGGGTCAGCCTTGCGTTGCGTGGACCACAATAAAACTAACCAGTTGACATGATTCTTTCATCCCATTGGTCCTTTTTGCATTCGAACATATGCATCAAGTAGGGGAATGCTGTGGAAATTGCTATTATTCAATTGCCGCCCATGTGCTTCGGACAATCGACAACTCATTTTGGCTATCAATCTTCCCAAGTACTCGCATAATTCTCTCATTAGGTAATGAGCTGAATATCTTATAAATTTGTTTAGCCTTTTTAATCTTAGCTTATATTATTAACCAAAATTTTCCATCGAGAAGAAGAAATTATGTATTCAATTGATCATCACAATTCCAACCTAAGTTTCAAAAAATGTGTCTCCTATCAGTTAATTCCTACCATATAGTGTTAGGAGTTTAATAGTATTTTAAACATTATTTAAAATTTTAGAACACTGAAAAATTAAATATACGGAAGAAATTAAATACATCTTCGATCATTAAGTTCAATTTGTTTGTATTTGAAACTGAATTGAAGAATTTCTAATCTTTTTTAAACTCTTCTCGGATGACTTAGGAAATCTGAACGAGTTAGCAATGTTAGGGAATTCATAAACTT
Organism: Trichilia minutiflora; assembly: GCA_035590515.1. NCBI lineage: Eukaryota > Viridiplantae > Streptophyta > Magnoliopsida > Sapindales > Meliaceae > Trichilia > Trichilia minutiflora. The sequence goes on from JAVXUL010064505.1 coordinate 4,838, forward strand.
TGTCTATTCATACTCTTCCCATCAAAGAACATAAGAAAAGTTAATGCACGCGGGTTGTATCATATTTTTGAATGTGGAAAAATTGTAATATTAATGTGCCATTAATAAGAAAACATGAGAAAAACGTAGATGAGTTCTTCACATTCTAACATTCTTCTAACTTACACCCATATATTCCATCATTCACTAAAATAAAAAATAAAATACATAAATTATAATGATAGATTTTTAAAAAATTGAGTGTCATCTTTTATATATTATAAAGTATCATAATTCTTAAATATTAACCCACTTAATTTTTAAAGATCTATTTATATTTGATAGCTTTTGTACCATCAGATAATTGGATAAGATCCCATACTCTATTATATGTCATAGAATTCATCTTATCTTTTGTGATATCATACCATTTATTTGATTCCTTGCAACTTATGATTTGTAAAAATATTTCAAGATCATTTTTGCCTCTAACATTATAGTCTAATTAGTCTAATTCTTATAGTCTAATTACAACATAATTACTAGAAATTATTGATTTTTTTTGTTCTAGTAGACCTTCTTAATATTAATTTAACATTTTCTTATGGAACTTGTTATTTAGTTGATTGATTAATAATTTTTGATATTTTCTCAATAATTTAATCTAATGAATTATCAACAGTTTATGGAACTTCAATAATGGTTATCCAACACTCATTTGATCTTGAGGAGTGTTGTGAATGACAATCAATATATCACTTGAAGTAAAAGTTTAAACATTAATATATTGTTTCATAAACAATGTCTTAAAATCGATCATTTTTATTGATCAAGTCATTCTCAAAAAATTTTGTATTTCTTAATTCATGATCTTAGTACTATGGATAGACAATTGTATTTCTACCATTTAGATCTTTTGACATATCCAATGAAATACACACTAATGATCTTTGGATTTATATATATATATTTTTTTTATGGATTATAAACTCTTGCTTTAGATGGGCATCCTCTAGCACATATATATTACAAACCCAGTTTTTGACATTTTCATAATTAATATAGTGTTTTTAATACAATCTTGTTAGAACTTAATTTAATATATACACAGCTGTCTTAATGCCTTTAATCTATAAAAATTTAAGAAGTTTTGAGTTATTATGCATATTCCTCATCATATCTATTAAAATTCAATTTTTTCCTTTTATTATATTATTATGGTCTAGTGAATTAGACATAGTGTATCAGTTAAATATCTCATGCTCTAAAAACAACTTTGTAAATAAACCAAGTGGTTGTTCCTTTTTAGTATATTTACTATAATATTCTCCACCTCTATCTGACCTCATAATCTTAATTTACTTTCGTATTATTTTTTTACTTCAGCCTTAAAATTTTAAAGATGTCCAATGCTTTATACTTATTATGAAACAAGTAGATATACATGTATTGTAAATAATCATTTATGAAAGAGATAAAGTATTTTGATTATTTGTTTTCGTGTCTAGATAATAGATATCTACATGTATAATCTTTAATATATTAAAGTCTCTTTTTTCATCTTTCTTAAACTTGGGGTTTTGTTTTCTTGGTCTACACAAGTATTAAAATCAATAAAATTTAAATTATTAAATACTACATTATTTACTAGTCTTTTAATTCTCTCTATAGAAATATGTTCTAATTTTAGGCGTCATAATATAGAGGAATCTTAATTTATAACATATCATTTAATATTAGTGTAAATATACATAGCAATATAAGTAATATCATTTTATAAATTAATTGAGAAAAGACCATCAAACAATATACTACTCTTAATTAGATCATATTTATAAAATAAATTAAAATCTAATTCTAAAAAGTTAAAGGAATATCCATAAAGTACAAACCTTAAAATTGAAATTAAATTCCTAAAAAATATTAGGAATATAAAATTTCTTTTCTAAATTCAAAATAAAATCACAATTTAAAATTAAAATGTGTGTTTCAATACCTTTTACATGGTAATGCATTTTATTTTTTGAATAAATGTATTATTTACTGTCCTCTAGCTTTTTTAAATTTCGTATATATTGCAAGGTATTTGATATATATATTGTAGAATTAGAATCAATACCCCATATGCTATAAATAACATCAATTAAATTAAATTCATAACAAATTAATGAGATTAATTTACTTTTTTATTCAAATCATTTTTGAAATTTGACACAATCCTTCTTCATATGTCATTTCTTTTTACAGAAAAATACTTAGATTTTTTTTTTAATTTCAACACTTTGAATTGATATTTTATCTTTTCCTCTTTTTTTTTTGGATTGATTTTGATTCTTTCCTTAAGTTGCAATCAATGCATTCTCACCTTCAGTCTTCTTTTCTCTTGAACACATATGATTATGAGTTAACCGATTAACCATTTATCTTTATGTATGTCGTAAGATATTTTGACGGGTCTATACTACTATAAAAAAGTGTTTAAGGTATAATGCATAAGAAAATTATCATATATATTAACCTCAAAGATTTTACTTGAGTCGTTATATCCTTTATCTATATGATGTATTCATGCACATTTCAACTGTAGTGAGTCTTAAGGATGAAAATTTTATAACTAAGGTATTGACAAGTGCTATATTTGATGATACAAACTATTTATCAATGGCCTTTAATAATACCTTGCATTGTTATACTTATTGTGTAACACCTGATCTAAATCTGTCAATAATATTGTTCGCTTTGGCACAACCTTTGGGGTCTCAAGGTTTTGTTCTTAGTAATGGGTGGTTATTCCGAGGATTTTCCAAAAGATCACCCATCTTGGTATTTTTCTTGTCCAAGTATGGTTAATTGCGTAGTTCTTGAAGTTAAACCACCACCCATCCCAAAAGGCCTTGTTGATAATTTGGTTCTAACTCTACATATATAGTCCAATAACTTTCTCTCCCGTTCCGATGTGAAATTTGGTTCATCCCTATCGTCCTAGAAGTCTATCAGAAACCGCTTCTTACTCAGGCTCCCTTGACCCCAGCGCCACTTCCCATCCTCATCGGACCGGAATGTTACATATTGATTGAACCCTGAATATTAGTAGAAATTTTAGTTTTTATGAAAATTATACTAAGGTGATTAGATTGCTAATATTATTCATAAAGAGCGATTTCAACTAGAGCATTGGTAGAAGTAATGATTGATTCATCTTTTTTAATAGTATAATCAATATCTATGTACTCTAAATAAAGGAGAATTCTTTTCTTTCATATCTTATAGTTATCACTCTTTAGTTTGAGAATGTTAATTTTAATATTAAAAAAATTTACAGGTTGTATAACTATATAAAGATACACATACTTATAATTTAAAAGTAAGACTACTAAACAAATATCATATTTTACCAATATAGATTATAATGAAAATATGAATATAGTGATATAAAATTTGTTTGTGGGTTAAAATTCTAGTTCAATTATATATATATATATATATATATATGATAAAACTATTGAATTATATTCTTTTTTTTAACTTTTGTATATAAATTAAGAAAATAATTTAATATTTTATTCTAATTAACTATATAAATATAATAATTTTTTTGTAGGATAAAATTTATTTAGTATGATTAACTATAAGTAATATCATAATATGATTCTAAAATATATAATTTTACATAACTAAAGATATTGTGACTACTCTTTATTATAATTAAAATTATATAAATTGATTGACATTAATTTTTATTGTTAATATTATTCAGATAAATAGAATAAATAATTGTATTGATAAATATTTTCAGGTAAATTTTCAAAAAGGATTGGACGGGTGACAAATAGCTCCACTTAAAATTTAATCTCCTTAGATAATTTTTTTTATAGATATATAATTTAATGATACAATATATTATTATAAAATACTCAATAATCGAAATAATAAATTTAGATAAATTTAACTTAATTTTGAATGTATAATAAAATAAAATTTATACATATAAGTATCAAATTTATGATATATGCATTACAACTCAATATATATAATAAATAAATTAAATATTTAATTCAAGTATTGTAAAATAAAATATGCATAATTATTCTTGCATACATAATATAAATTGAATTTATAATCAATTTATCTAAATTAATCATATATAATTCATTTAATTCTTAAACATAACTTGTAAATACTTTAAACATAAATTCTAAAAATTATAAGAATATAAAAAATCAATTGGCTCAGCGACAAGGATGCCAAAGACAAACCCCAAGCTGCTAGGATCAATGATATTTTAAAGACAAACCCCAAGATCATATTACCTTCAAAATTTAAATTTTTTTAAAATTTCCAATTCTTTCACTTGATTACATAGCCAATATGTCATTTGGGGTCGTCTTTAACTTTTAACCGAATCGACCCGATTTAGCTATGACTGGTTACTTATTCAATTATAATATTCAATTATTTTTTTTCTTTTAGATCATCATTTTTGATATTTTAAAAGTCAAAATTTTTGAAAAATCAATTGCAAAATGATTTATAGCTTCATTTGATATAATAATATGTTAAAAAATTAAAAATAAATAAAAAATATTTAAGTGCAAAACTAAATTTTTTCAAAATTTATGAAATCCACGGCAGAGGCTAAAATTTGCTCTTATATTAATTGTTAGAGGCTTAATAATATTCTAAAAATTAATTAAACTTTTAAAATATTAAAATAATAAAATACAGAAGAAATTAAACATACCTCTAACTATTAAATTTCATTGTCTTTGTATTTGTATTTGAAATTGAATCAAGGAATTTCTAAAACCTTTTAAACTCTCTTAAGCTGATGTAAGATTTTTGAACGAGTTAGCAGTCTTACGGACCTCGTAAACCTGGTCTATTTATACTCTTTCAATCAAAGAGTACGAGAAAAAGTAATATACGTAGGTTATTTCATATTTTTGAATGTGAAAAAACTATAATATTAATGGATCATTGATAAAAAAAACCGTGAGAAAACGTAAATACATTCACTACGTTCCAACTTTGTCCCACTTCATCGTCTATTCCATCATATGCCACAATTAGCTTAAAAAATTTGATCCTTCGTATGTTAGGAACATTTTCCGTAGAGGAGTATTTATATATACTATAAAATTTCAGTTGATAGATAATACCTCATTAATTCGTGTATGGCACCCTACGTCACCTTAGAGCATCTCCAATATATAAATGGATTGTTTTCATAAAAAATGTATTACGTCATTAATGTGGAGAGACTTGCATCTTATATGGCATTGATAA
>JAVXUL010064515.1:0-10101 GCA_035590515.1 Trichilia minutiflora
AATTGAATATGTCCATTGATACTATTTAAGATTTTTGTGTTAATAGTAGTCACGGACATATAGACTCGTTGGAGTCATATAGTTTCCTTATTTCATTACTAAAGTTTAAATGTAGGAAACTATAAAGAGGACTGATAAGATTATGATGTTATTTATGATCACATCAGGACATCATATCTTACTACACTATTAGTTCCAATATCCATGTCAATTTAATCGATAATATTTATTATTTGGATTGATTATGCGTCAATAAAGATACATTAATCGTCATAGTCCAATATTAAAGATTAGATTGGACCAGATTGTTTGAAGCGTTAAACTCATAACTATTATTTTAAAATATGGTCACATAAAATACTTTCTTGTTAATTAGCTCGAGAGTTATTTTCGAATAAATAAAATTTTTGTTTTCAAAATCAATTAATGTAACTCAAGTGAAAAAATATTGGATTTTTTGTGGACTTACATTAAATCATTATTATGATTTTATTAAAAACGGGCTAATATCGTAGTCATTGAATAAAATGGACCCAATTATATGATCTAAAGAAAATTGGGCTTAACATTTATAACGGGTTAGTTTTGACAGTCAGTGTAGACCATGGATCATGTTGAAGCCTTTGATAGGAAGTCCAATAAAGACTAATCAGGATTAGGTTAAATCCCTTCTCTAACTCTATATAAAGAAAAATATGGGTTTTAAAACCCTAACTTGTTTCTTTCTCATTGAGTAGGCTACCACAAGTTAGAGAATAAAGAGAAAGACCTAATATTTTTAAAATGCTGTGTCAATAACCGAAAGAAGTATGCATCTCTATCACATAATTATATTTTATATTTATATATACGTGATTTTGGTGAATATAGAAATTATAAAATTTCAATACAAATCTGTACGAGGAATAGAAATTTGCGAAATCAAAGTTAAGGGTATCTATAAATTTGCCGTCAATGATATTTCTCTGCTGCGAAACAGGCAACCGAGTTTAAGAGAAGAAGAAAAAGATGAATGAATCTACAAGTAGTACGATTAGTAGAATTCTGAGAGGCAAGGCTCCCTTAAGATCAACCGTGAGTTTTCGATAGATTATATGGCAAATGGTGCTGTAAAACTTCTGCAGTTTTACAGCACCATTTTTTCTTTTCTGCAGTTGCTATGTTTGATACTTATATTTATTTAATCTGGGGAAGATAGGAAGACGTTTTTAAAAGAAATGCAGAATTACTCTGAAAACAGACGGGGATTCCATTTTTAAAGTGAGGAATTTCGATTTTGAAATGAGGGATCCCCTCTGGATAAAACAAACGGACCAATATTCTCTCTATAATCCAAAGTTTTACCAGAAGAAATACAAGTCGGTGATTGATTCTTAATAAAATAGAATAAAACAAAGATTCTTCAAAATATGAGTAATATGGACACATACATACATTCTTTAAAATTCCTGTAAGCTTCGATCAAGAGAAGAATCTAATTCAAACCAAATGCACCTGCAATGTAAACCAATTTTCTTATGTACATGTAATAGAAATCACGCGCGTTGGTAAGAATGAAGTTCTCTCTTCCCAGTCTGGGTATGTTGATATTCATAGTTTTACAAGAATATATTCCATTTCCCTTCAAAAATAATTGTTCCTTTCCTTACAAATGACATGGACTTCAATTCCATCCTTATCTGTGGATAGCATTAAATGTTATTCTTAGTCTCGAATCATTTCCCCTTTCTGATTGCACATTCAAAAGTTCAAATGAGAATTTTGAGGACGGGTAATGGTATTTATTCCATTTGTTACTCCACTATGCATTGATGGCTGCTTGAATTTGCTCCAGGGTTCTGCCTTTCGTTTCTGGTACTACCATGACCACGAACAATATACTCAACGCGTTGATTGCAGCATAAAGAATAAATGTACCTGAATTGAAAACCAAACGTAGGCAACCATGTAAAAGAATGTAAATTTGATGAATTCATCATAATATGGAGAGTACTGTTCTATAATTAAATAAAGAATGTAAATTTTCACTAGTATTTACCATAGGAGCTCCAGCTCATGAGAAAGTTGTAAGTGTAGGAAACTGCCCATGCACCAAACCAGTTCACTAATGTTGCTAGGCTTCCAGCCACACCTTTTATATTTATAGGGAATATCTGCAACAGAGAACCATTTTCAGATCAGAGTAAAACCATAGAAGGGATGATAATCAGCGAACTACTGTTACCTCAGACATTACAACCCAAGGAACTGCTCCCATTCCTGCTGAAAAGGAACCTATGTAGACCTGAGCTCAACGAATAATTATCAGGGATAGTAAGGAAACTATAAAGAGAAATTTTCATATGAAGATACTGAGTGGACGATATATTACAAAGTTGTGTAGGTTACCAGAATGCCAGTCAAAGCAAGAGCAGGAACTGCCTTGAGTGCCAATTCATGAACCTAGTTCACAAATGGTTCTCTGTTGTTTAATATAATTAAAGAAACTAAAACATAAGATAGTCAGGTTAAGTGACAGTTACCTCCAGATAAGATAGATAAAACATAAGATGGTTAACTCTAGATAAAACATTAGATAGTCAGGTTTAAGTGACAATTACCTCCAGATAGAAAGAAATTCCAGTGAGTATACATCCTAAGACTAATCCTGTTGCAGAAATCTAGAATGAAATTTACGGGCAAAACAAAAGAAAAAACCATTTGTTAATGAGGATTTCTAAATGCAAATTTTTAGAACAGAAGTTTGCAATGAAATTACCAATATTAATGGCTTTCTTCCCACTCTATCAATTACTGCTGCATTAAGGCCAGTGACAACAACCTGCAGAACATAATTTCTTCGGGTCACGCTTAATAGAATGAAATATCTACATTTCCAAAAAATCATTCGACTTGGAGAGAGATGAAAACCTGAAGACAGGCATAGATTATGGTTCCTAGGCTGGAAGAAAATCCTGTGTTGTTACAAATACAGCACTCAAAATGTCAATGGTAAAACTGGATTTATTTATGAAACATTTGATGTAATCCTTATACAGATCTCTGTACCTGCTGACACAAAAATATTGCTGACATAAAAACAGATTCCATTGATTCCACCAAATTGTTGAAAGACCATCAGTCCAACTCCAATCTTATCAAAATGAATGGAAGATTTATTGAGCTTAGGAGAAGTTTGAGTGAAGAGAATATGGAAAAAATGATTGTGTTGAGAAAGAAATCTGTACTATGACTGAGCGCATGTATCTTCTCTGAAACAAATCCAGCACTTTGGATTTCGGGAGCCGTTCCAGAGTTTCTATGTAATCCTAACAAGCAAACGAAATACTACTCCAGATAAATTTTCTTCTCAATTCTTCAACACACATTGTAAATGTAGAATATATAAGTCAGAAATAAGACCTGGATTTCAACTGCCTCATGTGATATATCAGCATTCTTGCCGCGAAGTTTCTTTAGTGCAGCTTCAAACTCTTTGTTCTTTCCTGTCTTTGCCTGTATCCATGTTATGTTCAGTTTCATGTATAAAGCCTTTTTTTTTTCTGGGTATTATTATTATTAACATCTGTTTCTTACCAGCCATCTTGGAGATTCCGGGATAAAAAAGAGACCCAAAATCAAAATTGCACAAGGGATGATACCTGCAATAACTTTGCTGGTGAGCCTTCCATTACAGTTTGAATACATGAATAATAAATATATTTCACCTGTTAGTGCTAAGGCCCTCCATGTTAATACTGTTCCAATTATGAAGGCAACGGAAACACCAGTACAGATCATAAGCTATGGACAAATAAAACAAATTAGAATGCATAATCTGTCAACAACTATTCAAGACATATATAAAATCAAAACGAGTTTTTTCTCTGATTAAGTTCTACCTTTGCATGTATTTACCTGATTTGCGGCTGTTAGTGCTCCTCGAAGATTCTTAGGTGCAATTTCAGCTATAAAAACAGGCACTACATATGAAAACGCTCCCATTCCATATCCTGTTGCTAGTCTTCCAATATCCAAAGCCAAAATCCCCTTTCGGTTTTTTCAGTAAAAGACGATAAAAAAGTTTATCAAACTCTTGTCTAAACTTAACGTGGTTGCTCTGTATATGGAGAAGGAGAACCATATGCGTTCAGAGGTTTATATTGTACCAACCTCGGCAAAATAGATAGCAAGCCAACCGGCAACACAAAAAGCACTTGAAACTCTCATTGCCTGCATGATTCGACCAAGTAAACAATGGTGGTACATGGTAAATATCCACGATGAACATAATTGCTCAAACTGAAATCTTGAACCGGCAGTGATTGATAAGAAACTATCTTAGCTTACCCCTTTCCGGCCAACAAAATCAGCAATTGGGCCACTCGTGATTGCACCGATCATTGCACCAAAAGTTAATATGGAACCAAACACTGAATACTGCATACATGTAAACAAGAGCATAAGTGATCTTTGAAAGTTGAAAGGATTATTTAATTTTACATTTATTTAATGGTTTTCTACACAAAGCCAGGCTAGTTTTGGAATAGCGTCTCCACCTTTGACCTTATTAACTCCTGGAATTTGATAGCAGTGGTCTAAGACCATGAAAATTAAGGTGACTAATTCTACTATATCAGCTCAACGTAAATCGCATAGACAACTAAGACGTGCTCTTATCTCTAGAACATCTTTTTAATCATAATTCTTCAAAATGTCTTTACTTAAATTAATTTTCTGCTGTGATGAGTTAACCAAACTCATAATATTCCCTTTTTAGTGAGTTAGCATGCCTAAATAAGTTCTTGATTTTGAATTAAAGAATTCGTTAATAATACCTCTTCAAGTGTCAGAGAGAGATCTTCCGTTATAGCAGTCTGAGTAGGAGATGAATATCCTGCCTGAAAATCAAATCAACGATGACACAACACAACTGCCCTCAAGAATTTAAAATACAACTGAATTTGTGTTTCAAAAGTTGGTTTTGAACTTCCTAGTTAACCTTCTCAGCGGTAGAAAGATGGAACTTACACAAGATCCAAAAGCATAAGAACCGCACACTGCAATGAGAGTGCTGAAGTAAACCATCCATGGATTTCCTTTGCTGTTTGTTTGCTCACCAGCTCCACCATCTTCATCAGCTAAATTCTGCTCTCCCCCCATCAGTGACTCTGTTATATTTTCGTTAACATCTTCTTTGATGGCCATGCTGATGCTGGTTATTAACTTCCAAGATGCTGTCTTAATTAGCAAAGAGAAGAATTTCAAAGAAAATGTTTAAAGATAAATTATATGTGTGAAAATGGAAGCAGAGAGAATCTCTATTCTCTACCTAATTATACGTGGATGAAACCATCTATCATACAAGCTTTAATTGTCAACAAAAATACTTTTCAAACTCCTAAATTTAGCCTGCAGCACTTCTCCGCCTCAATATTCTTTCATGTTATTATACAGAGAGGCAAAATAAAGACAATCAAACAATTTGTTTGTTTATACAGTTGGATCTAATTCAATCATAATAGCCAATCATGTGTTCCGAAAGTTAAAACCATCTACTTAATAAAAACGTGCAGTAACTGACTTGAGTAATGACTTAGATTAGAACACAGCAGAGGAGGATGCCAAGAAATGATTTTTACATGATCACAACATTGTTGTCAATCCTTTCACAAGTTCAATGCTAGAAGGACAAATTGGTGGAAATATTTATTTTTGGGACTTTGTTCTGTGCGGTAAAAATTATGAGTTGGAATGAGGGCAGGTCCCTCGTTATCCCTTGCTTTCACCCTTTCATTTGGCTTCCTACTTAATTGAATTACCACTATTGTTACCAATGCAATGCATCTAACTAGAAAACAAGTAGCAACTTGTCTTTGTGGTCCCTTTTGGCCGCCTTCCTGCTGCTCAAACAGGTCGTGGGCCTCTACAACTAAAAAAATCCAGAAAGCAATTAAAGGACCTAACCTTCAATCGTTCGTCTTTTGTCTCTGGTTGAAATGCTTTATAGCTAGCTGTTTCCAGCTGATAGCATTTGTATTTAGCTCAAGACCTGGAAATTTATTTATTTATTTATATAGAAATGTGATTTTGAAGATGAAAGATGTTGGTAGTGAGGCTACCATTTATCAATATCCAGCGAATGGTTTTATCCTGGTAAACAGTGACTGAAAGAATAGATTTTGACCGTGTATGAGTTATTATGTATGCTATCAAAAGTTTGTAATTCAGAAGAAGAATATGAATGGGCGTTGATTAATGCTCGAAAGAAGTTAAAGAAGATGGGGTCTGGGTTTGGCTAACGTTTTGGGTAGTGAAACACAGTAGCAAGAAATTAAAACTTAAAAGATTCTCTCTTACTAAGGAAAGTACTACTATTCATTCGCCTGAATTTGAAGCATTAATTCAACTAACATTCCTTTACAGAAAAACAAAATCAACTAACATGGTTTTTATTTTTATGAATGAATATTACACGGTGTTTCACATCAAAAGCTTCTATTATTCGCAACAATCTGTAGAATCTCTACAGAATATTAGCTACTTTCATATTGAATTTATTAATTTATCAAGATGGAGGTTGGTTGGATATGGAGATGGGAACTCATTGATATTTATTTATTTATTTGTTCTTGCGTGATGGTCTTTGTATTTCCTTGAGATTCGATTCTGTTTATAACTTTGACAGAAAATGAGTTGCTTGTTTGTTTGTGTGTCTGTCAGCAGCCGTTTAGTTTGGTGGGATGAATTTGAATTATTAAAGGGTTATTATTCAAATTTTAGGATGTTATTTTATTGAAGTATTAAAAGAGTCGGATTTGAATTTTATTTGAATCATTTTTTTTAATATAATAATAAATCAATTTAATTGATATATATATAATGAATAAATGTCTGTCGACCTGACAAATATGTTATGTGAGGCTATTCAATTTCTATACGTATCTTCTGCATTCCTCATAGGCTAAAGAAAACAATTCCAAGTGATATCAGTGATGGATCCATTTTCATCTGACTATATAAAAGTCGATCAACATTCAACAACAATCATTTTAGTTTAATCTGGCAACAACAACCCATCGATGGAGAAATTTTGGATCATCCATGACAATAAAAATCATGGGTTAGGTCAGGAACGGAAGAGATGAAAAGAATTGGGGTATTAACCACTGGGTCCCTATCTTTGGTAAAATCACATTGAAGGATATAAACTTTATCTTTCTTAACAAATAGGTCACCCTATCTCTGATAAAATCACCTTGAAGGATATAAATTTGATCTTTCTTAACAAATAAGTCTTAATTATAACTGTAATTAAATACATAATAATATTAAATAAATATTTTTAAAATAATAACAAATAACATAAACAAAATAAAAAATTATACTTATGACATTGAAATAATATCCAATAATACTGATTAGTATTTTTAATAATATCAACTAATATTTTCTGAAATACATGTTAATTCATTATTAAAATAATTTTTAAATCCAATAAATAATTATATTCTATCTAAGAATATTATATAAAATATTAACTTATCGTTTCAAATTTAATAAATAATTAAATTCTATCTGAAAATATATATTATTATTTTTATTATATTTATCACTCAAATTTGATATTTAAAAATATAAATTAAATTCTATCTAAAAATATAGCATTAAAATTATTTTTATTATTTAATTATATAATATAATTAATTATATAAAACTACTAATTATTTAAATATAATATTAAATCTATACACTTCCTAGCATGCTGTTTGCTAGGAAATGTGCAGAGTACACTTCCTAGTGTACTCGTGCACTTCCTAGTAAACAACACGCTAGCAAGTATTCTTCACTAAAATTTTTTAGTTTTTTATTTTACAGATTTAATCCATCACAACAATCAAATTTAATTAAGTTGAATCAAATATCAATTAATATATAAATAAAGTATCATAAAAAATAAATTAAATTATAGACAAACCTTGAAATATTTGCTCTTCTTCTCGAATTGGAAAGTCTAGCAAAATGTTTTTAATGAAGTATTTTTGTCTATTTAAATGATTTACAAGACAATAAAAGAGGGTATTTTCATCCAAAAAAGTTTGTGCTGGTTAAATTTGACTACAACTACTCTGGTTAGTTATTTTTCATTACCAACTTTGAACAGTGGTCATTTTTTATTAATTCCCAAAGCAATTAAAAATCTGAATTTTTCATTCTTTTCTTTTTATATAATTTTGGAAATTAACCGAAAAATATCTACTGTTTATTCTTTGAATTAAAAAATATTTATAGTAAAAATTTTTAATCAAAAATAATTCGGATTACTATTTTCATATAAAAATACCCTTAAATTTAAAAGTAAATTTACTAAATTATCTTTTATTTTACTTTACTCACCTAACTCTAATTTTTACTGTGAAAATTGTTCTATTTGTTGAATTCTCTCCGACGGACAAAACAAACAAAGGTTCCTGAGAGTAACATCTCGTACAATCTTTATTTGTAGGTACGTGGAAGTTTAATTTTTGTGGGTTGATTATAAATGAGTAATTAGTATGCATTGAGGGAGAAATTTATTAAATGTAAAACTGGAAGAAGGCGGAAGAACTGGGAAGAAGAAGGTAGAAGAAGGTCGCTAGTGCGGTGAGCGCACGCTCCTACGTGCCATCAAAAGTGCTACATGGCATCATGTGATGGGTGCCACTACGCGCTCCTGCGTGCCACTGAGAGTGCGATGTGACACTCTCGTTTTAAATTTTTTAAAATTTTAAAAAAAAATAAAATTAATTAATTTTAAAAAATAGATATAAATTTTTATTTAATATTTATAAAATATAAAATATTAGATTTTTATTAAATATTATTAAAATTATAACATTTGCAATAACCTAATTTAATATTATATAATTGAATATTATTAAATATTTGTAATAATTCAATATAATGTTTAAATATTATATTATATTGGAGAATATAATTAATATTAAAATTTAATTAATGAAATAATTAATATTAGAATTTAATTAAGAAAAAAATAGATGTTAAAATTTCATTTGATAATTTAGTGTAATAGGTAAAGAAATATTTGATTAATTAATAGTATAGATAAATAAATATTTGACAAACGTCTATTTAATTTATTAGTTAATCTAATTAGTTTTTGTAAGGAATAAATTAATAAATCATACTTAGCAACCAATGCCTATTTAATTTGTTGTCATATATGAATTATTGATGTATTATTATTTGATAAATATTAAAATACAATAAATTATTATTGATGGGTACAGATGTTTATGCTAAAAAGATCGGAGGATAACCATGTTGAGACTGATGTGACATCGTTGTCACATTTACATGACATTGATATCATTCGACAGAAATTAACTCTGGAGCAGTTGACACTATTCAGACAGATGTGCCTAGGTCATCTTCTTGATATATCTCCAGATCTGTCATTTTCAGGGTGTCTTATACATCATGTGCTTCAGCACGAGATTCATACCATCGACGTCGTTGACAATGAGATGATATTTGTTATTAAGGATACTCTTGCGAGATTTAGTTTGAACGATTTTGCACTAATTTTTGCGTTAAAAATTAGTGCATTACCAACTATTACATTTAGAAGTGATCAATTTCGAGAGTTATATTTCGATGGTGCACCTGCGATCATGGTGCAAATGGTTAAGCAGGTTTATACCAGGATTGATTTGAGCAATATTGATGATATGAATGCATGAAGCTGTCTTTGTATTTTTTATTGGAGCGTATACTGATAGGATCTAACATAACCATGCCACGGATTATTGATGATCTTGATACATTCAATCCAAATCCTTGGGGTATTGTATCCTTTACTAGGACTATTGAGTCAATGCGTAAGGTGTTGGAGATTTGTGTCACGACGGATAAGATGGAACGTGCTAGGGCTCTTGTTGCAACAAAGGCAAAGAAGACAATAAGTAAGGCTAGTGAGGGTGTCCAAGTAGAGAGAAGAAAGACTGATTTAGTTAGGTATAATTTGGAGGGATTTCCTATCGTTTTTCAGGTAAATTGTGAGAAATAAATATAAATAATTTATATGTAATTAGTTGGTGTGTTTTACATTCTTTCAATTAC
>JAVXUL010064537.1:0-10100 GCA_035590515.1 Trichilia minutiflora
CACTCAATATTAATAAATAATAAGTCTAATATCATTATTAACATTCAAATATAATCAATCATCATCTAAATATAAAGGCTAAAAAAAAATTAAATTAATTTTTTTTAATTAAGTGGGTTAAATAAGCTGGCCCGTTTAACCCGCGGGTTAAGCGAACCGGGTCAAATCGACCCGCGAATTAAACGAACCAATTTTTTTTATCCTAACCCACCTAAATGGTGGGTTAAATGGACTGGCTCGCGGATCACTGGTCCGTTTGACAGCTCTACTCATCAACTCTTTGATATCAGAAATGGGAAGTCGATTTCTATACAAGAACAAATGCATAGAACAACCTCATAATCTCAATGTCAGTACCATCAGTCATTTGTACGAGAAACAAACTTCGTGAGCAACCCAAAACTTACAACGCTAATAGAGGTCGTCCTTAACTTAACTAGGGTTACGATAAAACGTCAAAACCATCAAGTGTATAGATGCTATCCCTGGGTCGAAAAAAACAACCTTGACCTTCATACGAAATTTAACCTAAAAATAAGGACGATAAAGAGAGGACCATGCAAAGGCTTCGAGATCATTACATGTTATCACATTATATTTAAAATTTTGTACTGTACAAGCTATAGTTTAGATAATTATTGCACCAGCCTAAACTGATAGACAATGATTATATAGTGACTTATTATTCGGTACCAACATCCAATCCCTTTAATAAAATACAATTTCCTTATTCTCTTATGACCACACATGTATAAGCTTAGAAGATGCACCAACAACCACTAAAATTTTAGCTACCCTCCAACATAAAAGGGTTAGAAAAACAATCAACAGTACACACAAAGCTCACATCAATAATCCTTGAATCTCTCTCTAGTTATGATTTCATCCTCTTTTTTTTGGTTTCCAACTTAACTTAAGTATCAAAATTTTTATATCGAGAAGTTAGTATCACTCCTATCTTTCTCTTCGTGTTTGTAGGAAGTCGAAAGGCTATCATTAGTATGATTTTACCCATTTGAGATTAATTTTATATATCCTATCCATTAATAAGTAGAAGAAGAAGAATTTGTGTGGTGTTTAGAGTTTTTTCCCAAAAAATTGCATACATTGAAAGAATTTAAATAGTATATGTAGATAGATAGATACTCGTACTAATATCTATCTATCTATCTATCTATAACCATAGCATCAATACATTGTGCACATCCAGAACATGCATGAGAAAATGATCTATGCATATATGCTTTGCCTGTGGTAATACAAAAGGAATGTACCCAACAAAAAAAAAAGATAAGGGAAGAAGATTTTGATAGATATAGAGAATCAAAAAGGCAAAGGAGAAGATATATATATATATATTCATTTTGATAATATATGTTAGATTTAAAGGATAAGTTTCGATTATTGGCATGAATAGAACATGTAACATTAATGAATCTCTCTTTCAAAATTACTACTGATCGCTTACTTCTTCAATGAAAGAAAAGGTTCAATATATAGAATCAAAAAAAGAAATAGAGAAAATCTGTAAATGAAATCTATTGTTCCTACGAGTTAATTTCGTGTGTTGACTTGCTAACCATCATTATCAAGAATAATATTCTTACTCCAAAGTCTAATGTGCTTATCGATAGACCATGCATGTAACAACTTGTTTTCTAAATTCATCTTTAAGTAACATCGAGAAATCTAGACGATATATTCTCGATTTACGTTTATTGTTGTCCCTTAACTATATATACGTTCGAAATATGAAATATAATTTTTGGCGGTTCACTCTTTCGTTAATGTGTCATCTTTAATATATGTTACATGCATAATTCTGCAGATGGTATTTAATAGATAATATATGAATAAGATTTCCTCACATTCACATTGCTAATTAATTATGTTAATTAATAAAGCATTGAATGCAATATACTTAATTTAGAAGTTTTAGAATTTTTGTTTCGTATAATATGATATACATTATGTAATTGTATTAATTGCCAGGTTCAATTAATTTATTAAAATAGAATTAAGAAGTTTTATCATATTTAAGTGGCAAAAATATTTATAATGCTATGTGAATAAATATGTATAAAATGATTCCGCAGAATGTACGTATGCTTTTATTCCCAAAGTATGTTGCATAAAACTCTCAATTCTGAAAGTCATCCAATAAAATAAATAAATAAAAATAAATATTAAAAAAAAAGAGAGAAGAAAAATGATCCCCAAGATGAGAATCAACATGACCACATGCAATGAGTTCAGTTGCCCACTTGTGAGATAAAAAGAGGGTACGAAGCTTCTTTCCTTCCATCTTTCAACCCCTCTCTAATATTGTTTAATCTTCTTGACTTGTCATTCTCTATATAAACGGAACTTTCAGTAGGATCAGAACCATGCTTTCCAAAACCATTCCTAATATCAATTTCCATCTTTGAATGAGAAGTAAAAGAATGGCTTCCATTTTCGGTGATCCAAGGCTCAACCTTCAAGGTACAGGCAAGAACAATCATGGAGTTTGTATGGAAGAAATTGAAGGTCTAATCAGAGTTTACAAAGACGGACGGGTTGAAAGGCCTCTTACAGTTCCTAATGTCCCCTGTACAGCTGCATTAAACGTTGGAGTCACCGCGAAAGATGTTTTTATCGATAACTATACTAATTTATGGGCAAGGATTTACGTTCCAAGCTGCTCTTCGGGCAAGCTTCCGTTGCTGGTTTACTTACATGGCGGTGGATTTTGCATAGGCTCAGCGTCTTGGAGTTGTTATCACGAGTTCTTAGCCAACCTTGCTTCGAAAGCAGGCTGCATGATTATGTCTGTAAACTACCGCTTAGCCCCGGAAAATCGTCTACCTGCTGCTTATGAGGATGGTGTTAATTCCCTTACCTGGGTTAAACAACAAGCTTTAAATGGATCTGCTGAAAACAAATGGTGTATAAATCAGTGTAATTTCTCCAGCTTGTTCCTGGCTGGTGATAGTGCCGGTGCAAATATAGCTTACTATGTTGCCACCAGGGTTGCATCCGATAATAATGTTGTCAAGCCATTGTATCTGAAGGGTATCGTATTGATCCAACCCTTTTTCGGAGGAGAAGCAAGAACTGTGTCCGAGAGGCACAGCACTCAACCGCCCAATTCAGCGCTAACTCTGCAAGCTTCTGATACTTATTGGCGACTCTCGCTGCCTTTAGTTGCCAACAGAGACCATCCCTGGTGCAATCCTCTCGCAAATAGCGAAGTAAAGTTGCAGGAACTGAGACTTCCCCCGATGATGGTCTGTGTATCTGAAACGGATATCCTTAAAGACAGGAACTTGGAGTTCTGCAAAGCCTTGGCTAGTTCTGGTAAGAAACTGGAAACAGTGGTTTACAAAGGAGTTGGGCATGCATTTCAAATTCTGCACAATTCTCAATTTTCTCGAATTCGGATACAAGAAATGATATCTGATCTCAAGGCCTTCATGAACCGATCATAATCAATAGGAGTTTCTTAATGCAGCTACATTAGAATGAATAAGTTAGTGTTGAAAATTGTTACTGTAAGTCCGTAATTAATTAGTTGATACTTTTATGCCTGTAGATTTACATGTATCTATATGCAAAATATTTAGCATTGAATTTTCCTGGGTTTCTAGATATATCAGTGAAAAGTACTTCTCTTTATTAAATACTTTTGCATTAACTGCTTTTAAATGTTTCTCTGGAAACAATTTCACTCAAAGATGTTGACGGTATGAGATAGATTCTAATCTTGTTATGGAAAATTCTCCAAGTTGTCGGGTGATCTTAAATTTTCAATGCAAAATACATAAACGTACCTTTGCTTTTGACCCCAAAGCATCACTTTTACGTACATGATTTACAAAAGGGCGGGACCATTTCGATCAAGGGATCTTTACCCAATCCAGTCTTTGGGTCGAGACAACTAAAGATATTGTCCTTCTCTGGGCTTCTTCAAGCAAAATATGGTCTTGCCATAGGACCACCTGAGATGCTGCGTATTCAATGGTCATTATGAGACGTATGATAAAAAATTGGTAACAGTGGAAAATGACCTTCTTTTTTATAAATTGACCACACCCAAAAAAAAAACATTAAATAACTTGACAAAAACTTATTTTTTAAACAAATTTGACCTATGGATTTAAATACAAAACCCACCCAATACTATTGATATTCCTCGCTCCCTTTTCTTATGAAACTTAACTTTCATTTACTTTCGCACTTACAACTTTTGGTGTATTTGCTATGAGATTTACATTTAACAATCAAAATTTCTTAAAAGTAGTGAATTTTATTCAGCTGCATTTGAATTTTCAAAATTAAAAAATACAAAATGTTAAATTTTTAATAGAAACATTAAAAAATGTTACTAGAAATTTTCAAAATATTAAATTTTTAATAGAATCAACATAAATATTGTAGTTTAATTAGATGTCGTAATTTGATTTGAATTCATAAAAATGATAATATTGCCTGGTAATAGGTATAGTTTTGAACAAAAATTGACTAGTAAGAAAGTTCGCAACACTTTCAAAATTAGCTCAAAGAAATGTCAATTGAATGTGAAAGTGTAAAAATTTGAACATTTGAACTCAACTCAATAGTTAATATGTAAATATAGTTTGAAAGTTGACATATAAATTTAGTTGGAAGCTTGAGGTAGAACTTAGTTTGAAAATTGTGCAATAGAGCTTAGTTTGAAAGTTGTGGAATAGAGTTTAGCTTGAAAATACACAATGTAGCTTACTTCGAAGCTTGAGGTAGAATTTAGTTAAAAAATTGATAAATAGATCTTAGTTTGAAAAGTGACCAATAGAGTTTAGTTTGAAAGTTATGTAATAAAGCTTAGTGTGAAAGTTCCTATTATAACTAAATTTGAAAGTTGATATATCAACTTAGTTCAAAACTTGAGGTACAACTCAGTTCGAAAGTTGACCAATAGAATTTAGTTTAAAAGTTGACTAATAGAGTTTAATTCAAAAGTTGCGCAATAAAGCTTAGTTCAAAAGTCCCTATTAAAACTTAGTTCGAAGTCCCTAACAGAGCTAATCTCGAATGGCCTCGTTAGAGCTTAGTTTGAATGATCCCATTAGAGCTTAGTTTAATAGTTCTCTTTTTTACTTCAATGCATCTATTAATTACTCATAACTTATTTAGATTTAGATGTAATACAAATAGATAGATTGAATCTTAATAGTTGTAGGACACAGAGGTGAGGTAATGACACTAAATGATTAAGTCTTAAGTGGGAGGTTCTATAAGAGATCTATGTGTAGATTGTTCAATCATGTACAAACAATGTATACAGATATTGTATAATTTGTTTGAGATAAATTATGCAAAATTTACTGTTAGAATGAGGGTGTTCTATATGGAGGTTATACAACAGGGCATTGCATCGATTATACCAGTTGACATTATATCTGAATCAGACTTTAAGACTTTCATCGTTGTTAACAATGTTTATATGAATGGTGGAAGGAAATTATGTATGGTACTCATTAATATTAAGCCTATGAATCATACAGAACCAACAATATAATGCATAAGAGGATATCCTACACACCCGTTTATGTCTTTGAGAGGAAGTAATCAAGAGAACTATACATTTTTTGACTTGTTACCAAGTTATCAATGTACCATTATAAGTGTTCCCGAATATTGTCCTCAACCTCAATATAACGAGCCCATTGTTAAGAAAGGCTCTTCTCTTATATAATATAATAATGATCATACAGACGATTACGATAACAGTCATCCATAATTTGATGCTCCCAATGCTCCCTTGAGAGTAAAGGTGAAATAAATTATTGTAATGAAGAATCCAATCCAATGGGGATGTTCATGATATATCATGTAATCTTGACAACTCAATGATAGTTCTATTAATGTAAGATTAATTCACTCAATATTTGCCATTTATTCCACTGACGATAACCATATATGTGTCAAATACAGTATCAACCTTTAATGACAGTAATATCTATGTTGATTAGATATTCGATACGAAATAAGAATTAAAGTAAAGGTTCAACTTAATGATAATTAAGAGGCATATTCAGTCAAAGACTTACAAGTTTATAAATGAGTTGAGATGCATTATAGATTCGTGTAAATGGTGCACTTGGGCTATTAAGACTGGTGACAATCCACATTTTCGAGTTACTCATTTAGATTTATATATTATGTATATATATGTAAATGATCAACTATAGGATGAGCACAATTAAGCAACTAATAGTATAACTATATCGGTAATCCAAGACAAGTTTATATATGCTAGTCATATTTATAATCCTAGGAAATGTAGTGGATGATATTCAAAGGGATTATAAAATTTGAGTATTATATCATAAGGCATGGTTTGGTAAAGAAGAAGCATTAAGGATTATATGTGACAATCCCAAAAAAATTTTAATACTCTTGCATTATATTGTCAAATGTTAGAGGATAGAAATCCAATAGTGATAGATATAAAATAAGACAATAAGTAGAGCTATCAAATGGACTGGTCCAGCTATGCTCGGCTCGGCCCGTTAAGGATTGCCCTTAAATGGACCGAGTCAAGCCAATCTATTTATTATGCGAGCTAATATTTTATTAGTCCTAACCTAATCAACGAGTTAACAGTCCTAAACAGGCCAGTCCGTGAGCCGACTTTAAGAATTTAAAATTTTAAAAATATATATATATAATAAAAAATATATAAAATACATTAATTACTAACAAATACAATATGTCAATAACAATAATAACTCTATAATCTAAATATAACATAAACTAACTATATTATTAATTGATATATAAAAATTTTAATAAGTCAAATAAAAATTTTATCAACAACTATAAATCCAAACACATGATCTTAAATCTTAATATTAAAAAATCGAACACCACTCAATATTAATAAATAATAAGTCCAATACAATTGTTAATATCAAAACATAATCAATTATCATCTAAATATAAAGACTAAAAGAAAAATTAGATTTAATTTTTTATTTAAACAGGTAAAAGGATTAATCCGTGGTTCAATGGACCAGATCAAATCGGCCCGCGATTTAAATGAGTCAATTTTATTTAGGTCCTAATCCACCTAAATGGTGGGTTAAACGAACCAGTTCATGGACTACCGATCTGTTTGACAACTCTAATAATAAGGACCATTTTTTTACTTCTTTATATCTATTTAGATATGTACCTAAGGATTTTGTCAAGTTATTTGGTCTGTAATTGCCATTGATGGTACATTCTTGAAAATACGTACGTTATTGGTTATTGTAGTAGTTGATGGTAATGATCAAATATATCCATTGGCCTTTAGAATTGTTGATTCAAAAAATGATGCATCATTGAAACAGTTCTTAATGAAGCTTGGATAAGCCATTAGGACGATGACGATTTGGTGTTCATTTTAGATCAGCAAAACAGCATTAAAAAGGGAGATTAGTTTGGTTTTCTTAAAATAAACTTATAGTGTGAGACTTGGCCTAACGTTGTCAATAATATTGTCTGCTTTGGCATAACCCTTTAGAACCACACGATTTTATTCCTAGCAATAGACCCAAACTCATCTAAAAAGATCTTGTTAACAACTTAGGATAAACTCCACACTTATAGTCTATTAACTTTCTCTCCCATTTTAACGTGCGACTTAGTTCATTTTTGCCCCACAGCCATCCTAGTAACCTATCAAATGCTATTTCTTTCTCAGGCCTTTTTATCATAATGTAACTTTCTGCTCTCTAAGACTGGGTTATTATAGGCTCACTAGCTTCTGTCTGATTTATTCTAAAACTCACACTATTATATTGGAGAAGAGTTGTTTCTGATATCAAATTATAAGACTTAACTCAACGTTGTCAATAATATTATCTGCTTTGATCTAACCCTTTAGGGTCGTACGATTTTGTTATTGACAATGGGCCCAAATCTATCCTAAAAGGTCTTATTAATAACTTAGAACTAATAACATATATTTAGCCCAATAGCTTTATCTCCTGTTTCAATGTAGAACTTAGTTCATTTCTATCCTCGGTCATCCTTGTAACTTACCAGGAACTGCTTCTTACTCAGGCTTTCTTACCCTGTTGTCACTCCCCGTCCTTTAAGACCAGGTTATTATACTTAGATTTTATACTTATCATATATCTAAGAATGTTAAAGAAAAAAATCAATATAAGAACCTAGGTGTCTTTTCAAGCAAGGTTACTTCCCATCATTTACTGTGCTAAAGTCTAGTCTACATGATCAACCTCACATAAGTAAAGCATCGTACGACTATCAAAATACTACTGCAACAATTGATTATTGCCCCCCTTAAAAACAAGATAAAATCCAAAAGTCAGGCTTGTGATGAAACCAAATTCATGTATGAAAAACCTGACATAGATGTCTCTATACATAAATCACATCTCCTTATCAGAATCATCTATTATCACCCGTTGAAGAAGAATACGATATACCAAATTGCTAGAGAATTAGATATCTCCTAATCCTAAAAAGTAACCTATCTATATAACTTGCTATTTGCTCGTATTGTTTCATATCATCTCCTTAACCAACAAACGTGACAATGTAGTCACTATAGTAGAAAAGTGGTCTGATATCGATGTCCTCAAAATCATATCAGCTATCATTAGTCTGCATTCAAGTAAGATATTAAAATTGCAATAATTAGATAATTTACATTCAAGCATGTTCTAATTCAATATTCAAAGGCTTTTGAACTAAGCTATATTAATCAATTTCAAACTAAGTATATAACAAAGAACCTAGGCACATTTTAATTTTAATTTTTTAGTTCTTTCCCATATTCTGTATGTTAAAACCAAAAATTAGAAAGAGAGAGAGAGAGAGAGAGAGAGAGAGAGCGAGAGAGAGAGAGACAGACAGAGAGACACAAACAAGCAAGAGGATCCACTTTTGAACTAAATGTCAAAAGAGACTTTTCCACTACATGTATAATTCAACTTTCAAACTACTTCATGTTGGGAATTTTTGAATTACGTATATAATACAACTTTTAACCTAAATTATACTAGGAACTTTTGAACTAATTGCAGAATTCAATTTTCAAATTACGTATATAATATAACTTTCAAATTAAACTTAATTGGGAAAATTTGAATATAATTTAACTTTTGAATTAAACTATTTTAAAATCTTTCAAACTAAGTGTCTAATTTCACTTTCAATATAACTTTCAAACTAAACTTAATTGTGGACTTTCAAACTATATAATTCAACTTTCAACTAAAATATATGGGATTTAACTGAAAATGACCACTGTACATAATACTAATTCAAAAAAAACCACCATAAAAAAATTTAATCAAAAATGACCCAAAACACTATTTTTTGACGAAATTACCCTCATCCAGAAGTTGAAAATTTTAAATTACCCTCCATTTACCTTTATCCTATCAAATCCTAATTTACCCATTTCCCTCTCTCAAACTCCTACCACCGATTATTGAAGAAGCTCCCACCGCTAAAATTTTTTTGACATATTTGAAGATTTCATCAACACATTATGAGGTAATGTTTCTTTTAACAATCTTCTATAAACCGTCATTGAGTTGGTAGAATAATTTTTTGTTAAAGCATGAAAAATATTGATTGGGATTGAATATGAATGAAACGAATGGATAAATTTTTGTTGGAGAAGATATACTATAGTATAATATTGGGTTAGGGAAGAAAACGGTTGAAGAAATCGAAGGAAACAAATTTTTGGGGGAGATTTGGGTGGAAATAGAAAGGAAATTTTTCTGCAATTTTGTAGAAAATTTTCAGGCACCGTCGGGCCCACTTGGGGACCGAGTGCGCGTAGATTAGGCCCGAAATTGGGCTGGGCCAATGGGCCCAGGTTATTTGGGCCCAGCCCAATTTTGATTTTAAAATTTTTTTAAAAATTAATTATAGATTGTATTTTAAAATTTGTTTTTAAAAATTTGTTATTAATAATTATTTTATTTTAAAAGTAAGAAAATATCTTTTAATGTTTAGAATACTAGAAATTGCAATAATAAAATATTGTACTCAATATTTTAAGAATAATAGTATATTTATTATTTTTTATAATACTAATAATTATAATA
>JAVXUL010064548.1:0-10100 GCA_035590515.1 Trichilia minutiflora
TGGGATGGAAAGTTGAAATGTTGAACATCTACCCCAGTTTCGGAGAATCAAAATAGTTCTGCCTTACCTATTGCAATCTGAAACTCATCCATCATTCTCACCATTGCTATTAATCACTTTCTTTAACCTTGGAATAGGAGTAGTAGTATTGGAGATTTGACGTTGTATATCTTCGCAAGTGAGAGTAACGTGGATTGGAATAGACCCTTGATATTTCTGTGTGAACCAAAACAGGATAAACAATCCTACTTAAACAAGGGAATAGTTTCTTAATTTCAATTTGAGATAGGTCGATGGAAACTGGAAAGCCATTGAGCATTTGAATTCTAATAGAACAATAGAGGTAAACTCTGCCTTTTGATTTTGTTAATTAATTATTCAGTGTTGAGGACAAAAATAGAGATACATAACTTAAGTTTAGACCTAAAAGGTGACTATTACCCTAGTTTATGAGAGAACTCTCCACTTGTAATTAAGATAGAGGAACTTCGTTCTTCCGTCAAGCCATAGCAATTAGAAATCAAAAATTTTAATTGAGCTAGTTTAAGTTAGGCTCCCTAACCCATCATCTATCAATTACTACCAATTTCGAACAAAAAAAAAAGGTTATTACATAATCATAAAAATCATGATAAGTTACACGTAAAATTTAATTTTTAAAAGAGAATGGCTTCCCAAATTGTGAGGAATATTTTTGCTTCAATTGAGTATATTTCACTAAAATTTCGTTTGATATTAGAATGCTGTAATTTTAAAGTCATAATTACTTCGAGATGAAAAATAAATGTTGAATATTAACAAAAAATAAAAAATATTAGGAATCAGTATTATCAAGCACTTTTTTGAGTCGTAATTTTAAAATACAATAAACAATATTTTTTTTTTATAAGAACATAAATGTGTTTTCCTAAATGGAGAAATTTTACTTCATAAACTGAAAAACATGAATAAGAAAAAGAAAAAGATAAAATTGAAGTACATTTGTATTTGTAATATATTTTATATGGGGTGGTATGAATGCAAATAAATAAAATAATTAAATTATTCTAATTTTAAAATAAAATTAAGAAAATCATTTAATCTTTATGTGTTTAATAAAAAAATTTAAATAACCAACTTTTTTCTCCTAATTAAATCTGAAAATTCTCATTATTAGATTAACAAATAAAGAGCTTATTGAGTATAAGAATAACCTAAATTAAACCAAAATTCAAACTTGAGAATAAAAAAATAATTTTCTTATATTTACCATAAGTAGAAGTTTCATAATAGCTTATATGTTGTTTTTTTATTTGTATAAACACTTTATATAATATTGGTTTTAATTTCAAAGTGTTTATACTCCCTTTTAATTCTAAATGATTAGTATTATAAGTTAATTAAAAATTAACATGTGAATTGATATGACATTAAGCATTTTTGAATTTTATATTACCTAAGACACAATAATGAATTATAATCAATTGTTGTTTTAAATTTCTACCATTTCAAGTTGGTAGATTTATAAAATTTTCAAAATAACCTCTTATACTATTTTACCTTTATAAATGAATCATTGATAAATCTTCCAATATCACTTAATACTCTCTCTACCTCAAATGGAATCCATTGATCACATTTGGTATTTTGTCAAGAATTTGGCCCCATATAGAAATATGACTAGTAAACTTCAATCCGAGCATATGACATGCATGCATAGTAGAAAAAGGAAAGAGCAGGCTGATTTCTTGGCTTTTTTCTTTAAATTTTTTTTTTTGGTGATATGTGTTGGAGGGTTGGTTGGGCTTGTTGCGTTGATAGATCAAGCACATCCCTAACTCTCTAGCTAAGCGAGGGCCATTTGATTTTGGGACCATAAATTTCTACCTTTACTTTTTTTTCATGTCACAAAAAGTGCAATTTCTCATGGTGTGGGTCTTAATCAAGTAGAGTTGAAAACGAAGGTTGGCCCTTTTTCATACCTTGCTTGCTAAGGCCATTATTGGTGTTTGAGAGAGCGAATTCTAATTACTTAGCACATGCAATTTGTTTCTTTTTTATTTGTATTTTATTTTTAATTATCCATCATAATTTTCTTTTCTTTTCTTTTTCTATTGTGGAAACTCACATAATCTTCTTTACCAAATTATCACTTTATTTCACAAATGAGTTTTTCTTTTCCAATGTGATTTTTTCTGTGTACAAATTTCTTTAAATTTTCTAATTTAGAATGTATTGTACATTAAATAGATTATTACAATGCTATAATAATATAAAAAATCTTCTAAGAATTATCAATAATCTTTTAGTAAAGTGGTTAATATCTATGCACAAAATTAATAAAAGTAGAATAATCAAAATTTTGAATGATAAATTGGAATTTCATTAAATAGATTATTACAATGCTACGATCTTTAAATGCAAAAAGATAAAATATCACGATATTTTCACCGACATCCCACGTGTAAACGAAGTTTTCAAATCACAGCTGAATTCTCGGTTTTATTTCCCAAGTTTTCCGTCCTCTGTTTACCCAGTTTCTCAGCGACCAAACAGCGAAAAGACGAAGATTTTAAAAAAAAAAAAGATAAATAAAATTACGGCAGTGACGGCAAGCAGGAAGGGTCAAAAGGAGTTAAAATGGAGTAATAACACTCATACGTCGCAAATATACATATTCTCATAATTCTATAAATTCTTTCCATATGTATCAAATAGGTCCTTAAACTAAACGTTCATTTACCTTCTAATGCTCAAATGCCCTTACTTTTGCTATAGGCGGTAGCGATCTATATCATATAAGTATGGAAAATATGGGTTTTCATAAAAATGTAAAAATTAAAGATCTAAATGTTATTACCCACATTAAATGGTAGCGCACATTATCGTGAATTGAAAGTCCACTCAGTCAATTCGACACGCTTTATTGCCCTTTTGTTATTCTCTCTCTTTCGCTTCAAAGCCATGGACAACACCAAATATTTTTTTTTTATTGCTTTTTTTAACTAACACACACACTCTATCTCTAGCTTTCTCTCTCTTCTCTGCAACCGCTGATCGGATCATACCATAATTTTCTCTTAGATTTTCTCTTACTTTCTTTCTCCGATTTTCTCGCTTAATCAAACTCCTCGCTCTTACTTCGTTCTCGGTCGGTTCTCTCTCACTAATGCCACTCTTTACTCTTCAGTTTAGCAGACTGCGTATATATTGTTGACATTGATTTTTGCTAATGTTACTTTGTGGTTACTGCAATTGAGCGAAGGGATTGGAGTTGAAGGTATTAATCGTGATGATTGAGCTAAGTATCAATTTGGGGGTGTATAATGATGGTGTGATTTTAGGGTTTAGTTTGAGAGTAAACGATTTAATGAATGGAAGCGTTTGGTTTTGAGAATGGATGAGTAGAAGATTGAAGTAGAAGATTGTTAGGGTGTAGATATTTTTGAAGTTTGACAAGTTTTAAGATAATGTCAAGGACAGATAGGATAGCTTCGGATCTTAACCGGACCGGCCATGTTGAAAGAGACATCGAACAGGTACTCCTTAGTCATGTTCTTATAATCTATTGGATTGTTAATTGATTTACATGCTTTAATTATGAATTCAGCTGCTTAATATATTTATACATTTTATTTTGCTTGTAATAATGAAGAAATCATTGTGATGATGTAGTTATATGATCCCAATATTTTTGGTTATCTTGGTTGATATTGTTAACATTGTTGGTGTGCTTTAGGGATAAATTTGTTGTATGTATCGGTAGGAAATAGCTAAATATCAGGATCAGTGGATTTTAGGTTTTCGTTTATAAGGATGGTAATTGAGTTGTGAAATAGTGGCAATTGGAATGATGACATTGGAGAGAAAGTTTAATAATCTTAGTTTAGGAGGAGAGAACAAACGGAGTTCTGGTATATGAATCCGGCAATCAGGTAGCCAGAACCTTAGTGATTTGAGAAGTGCAAGGGGAGAGCATCCGGTGGAATGTGTGCCAGGCCAAGTCAATCTTGTAAGTGTTTTGTAGGTAAATAACTTAATCTGCAATGCTGTCAATCAAGATAGTCAAAAACGATATCTTAGAGTCCTGATGATCTTGACTTTAAGAATTAAGCTTAAGGCACTTCAAACCAGTAAGTTTGCTAATTTCATATTTGGCTTGTTCTAATTGAGTTTGTTTTGCACAAGAGTTATTATGCTAGGGCTTGGAAGATGACAATTTAAAGAAACAAAGCCGCTACCCGCTTGGGGATTAAAATGTGGAATACCATGGGTGAAGTTTCTTTGACATTTATTTTTCTGCATCAAAATGTGAGAGAGATGAGAGAAAGAACATGAATGGAGGTAGTGGCATACATTTTGAACTTACCTGCTCAAGGAAGTGAGTTTTGTGGATTAGCAAAATTGACCTTTGCACTGAGGCCCTGTGTAGTTGCGGCCAAGCTTGGATTGCAAAGACCATATAAAATAAAAAGATAACAAATTGAAGTAAAATAGTCTTCCAGCTCTAACCTTCTCCCTCATTTACCTTTTTCTAACTGCTGTAAAATATACTAGTGGTTAAAGCAAATAAAAATATTGATTTATTTACTTCTTTAGTTGACTAAACTCTGATGTTCATATTCTTGGAGGATTATCTTCTTGAGAAAGGTAACCCAGCCCGTTTCTGGGATATGTAAGATAAGTAACACTGCCTAGTAAGTCCCCGCTGCCTGAACTTCATGGTAACAATAGTCTTTAACTTAGCCACGCAAGAAAAAGAGAGGAGATTTCCTACTAGAATTTCCTTCTAATCTCCTATGTCTGCATTACTTTATAATGGAAAAGTCAATTAATGATGGGCTATTTTCATTTAGTCTCATAAATCTTGTTGGTTATCAATGAAATGTACTATATATTCTCTTGTTTGCCAAGCCAAGAGCAGAATGTGCATAAGGATTTTCGTACATGACACAATAATGATTTTAGAATTTATTATGAGGGTAATGTTCTAATACAATCATGTTCTGTAGCAGCCAAACGCATGTGTCTTTCAATTTTGCAATCCATATCAGAATTAATATTGCTAGGATGCTCTATGAAAGTAGTCGTCCCTGTGATTTCTTGCTGATTAAGAAGGGAAATAACAGTGGATAGGCTCTATTTAAAGCTACTGTACCATATTCTGTTTCGAGATCCAAAGGGGGTTACACTGCAGATAGTGTGTTGCTATGGTGTTAATGTACTCTGGCTTGGTGATATGCCTGAGGTTCAATTTCTGCTGAAATCTTGATACTTTGTTATATTTTGTTGGTTGTTTGAAAGTGCGCTTAAGATTCTATCTTCATTTACTTCTGCTGGTGTTGTTTCTACCTCTTAGTTACAATTTTATTCTTCACCCGCAAATTTGGTGCATATGCTTATGCTAGGATCTTGGATGATCTTTACAACAGGCTATTACTGCACTTAAAAAAGGGGCATACTTGCTCAAGTATGGAAGAAGGGGAAAGCCCAAGTTTTGTCCTTTCAGACTTTCCAATGTAAGTTTGGTCCAACGTTTACTGAAACATGCTACTTTATCAATGTATTTCTTCTTTTCCCCCTCTTTGTCTCTAAATTGCATGCATGTATTCTCTATTTTGCCACTCTACTAGGCAGTTTTTCGAATTATAAGAGACCACCATGTGCATATTGAAGTTTCTGGGTATTGGATTCTATTTCCTTACCAGAAATTAGTTTTAATATTTTAACAAGATAGGATTGTGATTAGGGGCTGCTGTTTTTGTCACCAAGTAATTGTGTCCTTAAAACCAATTTATTTAGAGAAACTATGTTGCAAACATTTAACTGGGCTTCTGTCTCCAACAGGTTTTACCTGTACCTATACGTACAGGTTTGCACTGTTGATCAATTGTTTATCTGTAATTCAGTAGATTATCCCATTGTTTTAGTGCTGCTGATCGTTAAGCCTAAATACTGGATGAATGATTGTGTCATTGCTCTCAGCTTTTAGTAATAATAAAAAAAATTAGAAATAAACGTGTCATTGCTTTCAGGATGAGTCGGTTTTGATATGGTTCTCAGAAAAAGAGGAGAAGCACCTTAGACTAAGCCACGTGTCTCGAATTATCTCCGGACAACGCACTGTAAGTGTCTCTCTGTAGAGAAAACATATTTTATATAGCTACTCTGCCATAATTTTTACAATGTTTTGTGGAATATTTCACTTGCCTGCGGCATGTGTTATTGACATAAATGAATGGTCTATTCCAAATTGCAACTGATGTTTTTTACTGTCTTTTGTAAGTTGTACAGCTGTATAACAAAATTGTTAGTATGATCAAGGCGTCTTTTTTGCTGTACATGTATGTCTGTATCTTATTTGTAATTTATCTTCCTAAAATGTGTAAACCACAAATGAATCATCGTTGTTGTCTAAGGGGTTACCTCGGTCATCATCTTAAATTGATATCCAACAAAACTATTGGAGACCGGTGAAGCCCGCACAAACTCCGGGGAGAATACATTTAGGTCAAATGAGTGAACACGTTTATGGAATTAGACACTGCTTCCAGCCCAAAACCTTAAGGTATTGGGTCTATGGGTCCTTCCACTTATATATTATTCATTTGCCTTATAACTTTCCAATGTGAGACTTTTTCACCACACTCACACTTAATATCCTAACAATCTATCCTCAAGTGTGAGTCTCTTTCACATTGAACTTGGACCTTACTTGCTCCCCCTTAAACGAACGTTTTTTTTTTTTTTTAATTATTCGAGTATTATGGTATTTTCAAGAGCCCATACTCCTATCAAGTTTGGGCCGCTTATTCAGAGTTTGCGCCTGCCAATGCTCCACTCAGAGTCATGTGAGAGGCGAACTTGCTCTTTTGCTCTAAGAGCTATGCCTTACAATTCCACCTTGGACTAGCCTACTCTTTTTGGGCCATCCTCCTTGGGCCATCTTTCTTGGGAGTCCATAGCTCTTTATCATTCCTCATTGTGGCAGCAACCACATATACCACTGTCTCCATACTTGCGTCCTTTTTGGAACCATTGGCTTTGATACCACTTGTTTGATATCAGGGAAGCTCGCCCAAACTCCAGGAAAAACACATTTAGACCAAATGAGTAAATACATTTATGGAACTGGATGTCACTTTCAACCAAAAACTTTAAGGCATTGGGTCTATCAGTCCATTCCATTATATATTACCCATTTTTCTTGTAACTTTTTAATGTGGGATTTTTTTACCACACACTCACACTTGATATCCTAACAAAAACACTACTATATTTATAACCATTTCAACTTGACTGGTGCCTTTATTAATTATGGTTTGGCTGATGAAGGCGATGACCAAAGCAATCTAGCTTAAGTTGAATTTTAGAGTTGTAATCATATAGTAACTAAAAGTTTACTTAAAGTGGGGTTATCACTTGAGAAAGTTTCCAATAATTTAATATCAAAACACAGTTACTTTTGATAAAGACAACGATAACTATGTGAAAACTAGGAGAATAAAAGAAAAAATTGTATGGTGGTATATACTTCCCTGTATGGAAAGGTCAAACATCTTGGGATAGTGTTCAGGGATTTGCCCATGGTTCCTACCTCTTTTCGTTGCCGATAATCCAAGTGTACTCCTTTTCTTGAGTGTATTTGCCTGACGTCATGTCTCAGGACTTTTACCTATACACTTGACATTATGATTGGGTTGATTTGCATTCACAACTTCAATTAACTTGCAAGCGGTTGCACTGGTTTGTTCTAACTGAATTTTCTTCTTACTTTGTGTATCATTCATGTTTGTTCTCTTGCTTCAGACTCTTGTAGTGACATCATATTCTAAGTTTTTTGTGTTTTAATGCTACAAGTTGATTAAATATCCCTAATTTTTTTTTTCAGCCTATCTTTCAAAGGTATCCCCGACCTGAGAAGGAATATCAGTCATTTTCTCTTATATATAATGACAGATCTCTGGATTTGGTAAGGGCGTTCTTTGTTATACCCATGGGCTTTTAATTTTTTTTTCGAGTTATACATTTGCTTGTTGATGAGATACTTCTATTTTAACCCCATTCTTTTGTGCTGTATATTGATGGTTTAAGAATTGTTTGACTCTGGAAGTTTTATTATAATCTAGTGATCTGATTTTATTACTAGATTTGCAAAGATAAAGATGAATCTGAGACATGGTTTAGTGGATTAAAAGCATTAATTTCGCGTAGCCATCATCATAAATGGAGAACAGAATCGAGGAGTGATGGAATTCCATCTGAAGCAAATAGCCCTAGAACATACACCCGGAGAAGTTCTCCTTTGCATTCTCCATTTGGTAGCAATGATAGTTTGCAGAAGGTAAAATGATTTATTTTATGTTTCAACTTCTTTCTTTCTTTCTTTTGTTTTCCCCTGTAGTAAGACTAATACTGAGGGTGTCTTCAACTCAGGATGGGGGAGATCATCTACGCCTTCATAGTCCATATGACAGTCCCCCTAAGAATGGTCTGGATAAAACATTTTCGGATGTAATTCTATATACTGTTCCTCCCAAAGGGTTCTTTCCCTCGGACTCTGCTAGTGGCTCAGTTCATTCTCTGTCATCAGGAGGCTCAGATAGTGTTCATGGTCGCATGAAGACAATGGGAATGGATGCTTTTAGGGTCAGCCTATCAAGCCAAGGATCTGGTCATGATGATGGTGATGCTTTGGGGGATGTTTTTATTTGGGGGGAAGGAATGGGGGACGGTGTTTTGGGTGGCGGTCCTAATAGAATTGGAAGTTGTTTTGATTCTTCATTGCCGAAGGCTTTGGAGTCAGCAGTAGTACTTGATGTGCAGAATATTGCGTGTGGTGGACGACATGCTGCCTTGGTAACTAAACAAGGAGAGACTTTTTCCTGGGGAGAGGAGTCAGGAGGTAGGCTTGGGCATGGTGTAGACTCTGATGTTTTACATCCAAAGCTTATTGATGCCCTCTGTAATACGAACATTGAGCTTGTTGCTTGTGGTGAGTACCATACTTGTGCAGTAACTCTATCTGGTGATTTATATTCATGGGGTGATGGGACTTATAATTTTGGTCTTCTTGGTCATGGAAATGAAGTGAGTCATTGGGTTCCAAAAAAAGTAAATGGGCCATTGGAGGGCATACACGTATCATCTATCTCCTGTGGACCCTGGCACACAGTTGTTGTAACCTCGGCTGGGCAATTGTTTACTTTTGGTGATGGTACATTTGGAGTTTTGGGCCATGGAGATAGGAGAAGTGTCTCTATGCCAAGGGAAGTGGAATCTCTCAAGGGGCTCCGAACTGTTCGAGCAGCTTGCGGTGTTTGGCATACTGCTGCTGTTGTTGAAGTCATGGTAGGTAATTCAAGTTCCAGTAACTGCTCCTCAGGAAAGCTATTTACTTGGGGAGACGGAGATAAAGGCCGACTAGGGCACGGTGACAAGGAGGCAAAACTTGTGCCTACTTGTGTTGCTGCTCTTGTTGAACCCAACTTTTGTCAAGTTGCCTGTGGACATAGTCTGACAGTTGCACTTACAACTGCTGGTCATGTTTACACTATGGGCAGTCCAGTATATGGTCAGCTAGGAAATCCTCAAGCTGATGGAAAGCTTCCCACCCGTGTTGAAGGAAAACTCTCTAAGGATTTTGTGGAGGAAATTGCTTGTGGTGCTTATCATGTTGCAGTTTTAACTTCAAAAACTGAAGTTTACACTTGGGGAAAGGGAGCTAATGGTCGATTGGGTCATGGGGATACTGATGACAAAAATTTGCCGACACTGGTTGAAGCTTTGAAAGACAAGCAAGTCAAAAGTATTAAATGTGGTACTAATTTTACAGCAGCTATCTGCCTTCATAAGTGTGTCTCTGGTGTTGATCAGAGTATGTGCTCTGGTTGCCGCTTGCCATTTAATTTCAAAAGAAAACGTCATCATTGTTATAATTGTGGACTGGGGTTTTGTCATTCATGCAGCAGTAAGAAGTCCCTGAAGGCTTCAACGGCACCAAATCCTAACAAACCTTATCGTGTTTGTGATAATTGTTTTAATAAACTAAGAAAAGCCATTGAAATTGATGCTTCATCTCAATCCTCTGTACGTCGAAGGGGACGCATTAATCAATGGCC